>CM059336.1:2840000-2870000 GCA_030340685.1 Protosalanx chinensis
TGTAGTGTAGTGGTTATCATGTTCGCCTAACACGCGAAAGGTCCCCGGTACGAAACCGGACAGAAACTTCATTTAGCTTTTGTCAATTTGCAACCACGCTTTGACTTCAGATTCTTCAGAAGAACCTCAGACACCAACCGCCTTCAACCTCATTGATCCAGCCCGATCAAACGTAACCATGGCTACCACGCTTTTCCTTCCTCCCTGACATGGCATTGGTGAGAGCTATGTTCAGGATTGGTAAGGATGGGGTCCCTCAGTGTCAGCCGTGACCTACGGAGCCTGGATAGCTCAGTCGGCAGAGCATCAGACTTTTAATCTGAGGGTCCAGGTTTCAAGTCCCTGTTTGGGTGACCTCTGCTCCAGGCGTGCTGCGTAGCAGCCTTTTATCCGATGGTCCGGCCTTCCTGTCCCTCCTTGAGGCGCTGTGACCCAGGTGGTGCTGTGTGGGCATTGGTGGTATAGTGGAAAGCATAGCTGCCTTCCAAGCAGTTGACCCGGGTTCGATTCCCGGCCAATGCAGAACCATGAGACAGGGCTGTTTTGTCTTGAGAAGTTAAACTGCGTCCGGCCGTTGAGAGAATCACATGTAGTCCTGCGCAACCTATCAGCTTCGGCAAGACACTGACAATGTGAGTTCAAAGAGGACAGTTGAGGGGCCTGCCTAATGGGCAGAGGCAGATCAGTCCATAGTTCAGGAGAGGCCACAGGGAAGGCACGCCCCCCCTCCTCAGGTCTAACTTTGTTTAGGCCACATTCGTAACTTCTCACGATCCAAAAATGGGGAAAGCGAAAGATTGTCTCCGCCATTCACCATTCACAACCTTGCCTTTGGGGGGGCGGGGGAAGGGTGTGGTGACAGACAATGCACACAATGCAATAGGTCACAAAGGCATGGAGACAGCACAAGCCATGCAGACACTGACAACAGCGTGAGGGTTAAAAAGGGTGTGAGGAGACTCTTCCCTGGCCGGGAATCAAACCCGGGCCGCGGCGGTGAGAGCGCCGAATCCTAGCCACTAGACCACCAGGGAGTCTTTGGAGCCTGCCGTCCAAACATGATGGCCTAAGTTGCAGGGCTAAAGTGCCCAGGAACCTTAACACCTGGGAGACCTTGGCCAGAAAAGGCACTGCTGAGATTTGAACTCAGGATATCATGTTTACTAAACAGGCTCTTTGACACGCTCAGCCACTTTGGGAGAAAACAACATGGAAAGCTCACACCACGTGGGTGGGGGGGATGGGTGAGTGGGAGGCGTGGCTTGGGGAGGGGGCCTAAGGTTTTCTGCCCACCCCTTCCATTGGTTGTTTTCGCTCCCCGTCTGCTCACCACGAGTGCCTGCGGCAGCCCTGGCAGCCGGCTGAGGGGACCCATCTCCTTTGCAACTCATACTTACCTGGCAGGGGAGACACCTTGATCACGAAGGAGGTTCACCCAGAGTGAGGCTCGGCCATTGCACTCCGGCCGTGCTGACCTTTGCGAATTCCTCAAATGCGGGAATCTCGACTGCAAAATTTCTGGTAGTGGGGGACTGCGTTCGCGCTCTCCCCTTGGACCCGAGTGTGAAAAATAATCTGCCAAGCGGCTGTGGAAGTGTGCGGGCTAAGGTGCGGAAGCAGTAGTGCTTCCTTGTGAGAGAGAGAGAAATTGGGAGGTTGGGAGAAAACAGCATGAGAGGCTCACATCAAGGGGTCGGTGTTTTTCACCCCTCAGCCCTTACGCTTAGTTTTAAGGGACGAGGGCAGAGGGTAATACGAAGGGGTGAAATGATGGGGTAAGACCTAGAAGTGGGATTGACCCTCAGTCTCGTGATCGCTGAGGCGCAACCACGCTTTGACTTCAGATTCTTCAGAAGAACCTCAGACACCAACCGCCTTCAACCTCATTGATCCAGCCCGATCAAACGTAACCATGGCTACCACGCTTTTCCTTCCTCCCTGACATGGCATTGGTGAGAGCTATGTTCAGGATTGGTAAGGATGGGGTCCCTCAGTGTCAGCCGTGACCTACGGAGCCTGGATAGCTCAGTCGGCAGAGCATCAGACTTTTAATCTGAGGGTCCAGGGTTCAAGTCCCTGTTCGGGCGACCTCTGCTCCAGGCGTGCTGCGTAGCAGCCTTTTATCCGATGGTCCGGCCTTCCTGTCCCTCCTTGAGGCGCTGTGACCCAGGTGGTGCTGTGTGGGCATTGGTGGTATAGTGGAAAGCATAGCTGCCTTCCACAGGAAAGGAAGAAGCCTGTAGGTATACCGGAAAAAATGGAGACCTCGTATCGAATCCCGCTCACGACAAAATTTACAACAAATGATTTATTGTATTTCTGTCAATAATACATTTACTGAACACTGAAAATATATCCCTAAAATAAAAAGCAGAAGATATTTCAATGTAAGCAGTTTCTAGTTTGTACAGGTTACTGACAATATATCAATAGTCTGATCTATTGCCCTTTTCATCCTCATGAAAATACATTAAATGATTATTTGTGACACAAATAATTGAGATTAACACACAATCTTCATTTGGTCATTTATTGGAACATGTATTCAAGGCTTGTGCATCAAACCGATCCTTAAACTGCATTCAGCGGTCATTGAGGCCTTCTGCTGCATAGAGCTTGTGGACTTCAGATTCAGATTCATTCAGATTCAGATTACTTTATTGATCCAGAGGGAAACTCCTTTGTATCAACAGCACACAGTCTCGCAATGCACACAAGGGTAAGCGTGTGAGGTAAAAGATTAGGGATAGGGGGGTGGGGGCAATAACAATAAGTAAAAAAGTAAAAACGGTAGGTGAGGTGAGGTGAGGTGAATCCTCACAGGGAGGGTGGGAGGTGTTGAAGAAAGTGTTTTGTCCGTCTCTTCATAAACGGAGTGACAGTTCAGTTGAGTTCTGGATTAAATAAGTATTTAACAATTTGCAGATTGGGAGAGAAATGACCAGACCTCTGGCAACAAAATGAAAACAGTACAAAGCTTAGGTCTCAATCATGGCTCTCTCTCGGACGAAGGCAAGAGAGCATTCTTTTATAGGGCACAAGAATGTAAACATAGATAGTGACAGTCAGGCGGTAATGACGTTACAACTGTCTTCATAGAAGGTGTGTTCAGTAGTGATAAAGATAAGTACACAGGAAATCTAATTTCTTCCACAGAGGCTTGGATAAATGATAATGAACAGACTATACAATTACAATTGTACAAGTATTGGTCTTGTAGAATATACAGTATTGTATCAGTATGTACAGGCAATATACTTTTTGTGAGCAGTAAACGTCCTTTATCTCCCTCAGGCTGCACATCCTGAGAGGCTGCCTGAGTGACCCAGAGGAGGAGGACAGGATCCTCTACAGACACAGAGGAACAGTGCAGCTTAACCACATCAAGGGGGAAGGAGCAGCTGTGCCAGTGTGGATACTTGTGAGAGGCACCTCTCAACGGGAAGGCTTCCATGCCCATCAGGCCTGCTGGATCACAGGCAACTGTGTTTCCTCTCAGCTCTATGGCACAGTGGAACTGTCAGAGACTGGTGGATCTGAAGTTGCCTGACGTGAGGCTGCCTGCAGTCTTCAACTCAGAGCTCATCACGCACCTGAACATGGCATCAGAGAGGGTGATGGGCCATGTCAAATGCCCTGCAGTTGAGCCACAGAGACACAGGACCAGCCCAGAAAAGCTCCTGGAGAAGCAGCAGCTGTGGCAGCACCTGACGGCACGATGCCAGGGAGACGGTTCCTCCATCCACCTCTTCTACCAGTCTGGGTCTCTGGAGTCTCCACGGCTTCAGCATGGACAGCTTAAAGAGGGAGACACCATGGGGATCCATCTCCAGGTAGGACTTCTGGAGGACACTCTCCACTCTCTCCAGTAGCTCTTTAGGTTGTGATATCTGACAAGTGAAAATGGAAATGTATAACAATGATTTAATTTGCATTAATGGAATATAGAATGGCATTTACTTATTAATGTCATAACATAACAAGCATTATAAATATTCAGAACATTCAAACGTAACGTAGTCCGCCAGTGTTTTTCATGATTTACTGTATAATCCTGTATGACACCAAGCCACTATTACAGTACACGTGCAATATTCTTCATTGGTTTCTGTTAAACAAAGCTTGACTAGATACCGGCTAGAGAGACAGAATGAACATGCTTGGACACTACTTGCTGTGAGAACCCACTAATCTACATTTATTGGTGCATCTTAAATTAGCACCAGGCATGGTCACATGACAAACACACCTGAGAGAAATCTAATAATTGGGAGGGAACACAATCATTAGGCAATCAATTAACATGTTCTTAGGTACAACGTGCAATATTCCTTCATTATGTTCTTAACTACTAGGAACAATATTCTTTACTTTCAATAACTTGGCTGTATGTCACTCACTTCTCATTCAAGACAAGAACCATCTCACTTATCACACTCAACTCTCTCCCACTTATGTGCAATGTTGAACTTTAAGCTCAACCATAGCAGACTCCCGAACAGTGACCCGGGTTCGATTCCCGGCCAATGCAGAACCATGAGAAAGGGCTGTTTAGCTCAAATGGTAGTCCGCTTGCTTAGCATACGAGAGGTAGCGGGATCGATGCCCGCATTCTCCAAGCTCTTGGTCACCATGGCTTTTTTAGTACCGCTCCGGTGCGGTGTCTGCCCCCAGGCAGTTTGGCTGAAACGCGTGAGCCTGACAAAATGACAACAAACCTTCCTGTTACCTGTGTGGAAATCAGTCAGCGAGCAGTGAAGCGAAAGGATGGGGGTTCGAGTCCGTGTTTGTTTCTGATGTGGGCCCTGCCCTGTGCGAAAATAACCTGTACCGACCATCAGAGTTGAAGAAGGTGGAACTTCTCTTCCTCGTCTTCCTCATATAGGCACCGTGGCTTAGTTGGTCAAAGCGCCTGTTTAGTAAACAGGAGATCCTGAGTTGAAATCTCAGCGGTGCTTATATTTTGGTCTCCCAGGAGTTTCTCTTCCTGGGCTCTCTAGCCCTGCAACTAGGTCCTCATGTTTTGACAATGACTGACGCCGTCTCCCTGATGTTTTAGTGGCTAGGATTTGGCGCTTTCACCTCCGCGGCCGATTCGATTCCCGGTCAGAGAAAGCTAGGAGTGCTTTTCAATCCTCAGATAAGAGGTCACTGTGTCGTCCTCAAGGTGAGGCGCATTGCTGTGACAAATGCAGAACACCTCAGCAAGCACAGCAACAAGGTTCGAAGAGACATCACCCGAACAGGGACATGAACCCTGGGCCCTCAGATTAAAGGTCTGATGTTCTGCTGCAGACTGAACTATCCAGGCCCTGGAAACCATTGAAAGATGGTTTTATTCATCTTCCTCCTGTGCATCGAAACAAAGTTGCTTTATTTTTCTTCCTCCTGAGCATTGAAACTACTGAACACCAAACCACTGTCACTTCATCTCTCCTGTGCACATAAGCCACAAGTGACTATTCATCTCTCCTGTGCACACTGGAACCACTGAAGTTGTCGTCTTCGGCCGCTTGTATCAGACATGCGCTGTAAGTCGTTTTGTTGCCTCTCAGAATTTAGGGGTACATCGAGAATGCACTTCAACTGGAGCGAAGAGTCTTCCAAGACTCCAACACTGCTTGTAACTCATAGACGTGGGCCAGTGGCGCAATGCATAACGTGTCTGACTACGGATTTGAAGATTCTACGTTCGACTTCTGGCTGGCTTGAGTGCTGTTTTGGGTGTTTGGGAAACAAGGGAAAATATGTCTGTCAAGTAGATGAGCATAGTGTGCCACCCTCAAAGAATACGCGTTATGACGTTATCTACCATTTAACTCTCCTTTCACCTCATGTCGGTGTGACACGGACGCTCGTATTAGGCCCGTGCTGTAAGTGTTTTTCCTCTCCGAACTCAGGGGTACGTCGGAAGGGGAAGTCTCGGATTGCGTCCAGGTATTTAGGGAGCACCCCTTCCGTTCCCATGGGTGAAAGATTCTATTTGGGCAAGGGTCTCGTGGGGGTAGCAAAGGAAGCCAAGAAGGGGAGTAATGTGTGTGTATGTAGTATGTTTGTGCATTTTAGGGGCTGGGAGTGTGTGTCCATCTGTTGAATGGGTGTGTGCCTGGACAAAATAATATACTATTTATTTTGTCTTAACCATTCATTTGAATGACCTGTCGTTTTTGACCGGGAACATCATGGGTGTAACAAAGTTAAATAAAACACCCAGATTTTTTTTTTAAATCTTGGCTGTTTAAATACCCTTTGTGAACAAAGTCATGGAATCTCATGGCAATGAAACAAAGTCGAACGTCTCAAGTTCGTTTTTTACTCTTCAGTTTGTCATTGTCTCTAGTTTGAGTTACATACATTCACATCAGAGAACAAACTGTCAATTTAATGTCAAGTAACATCCACTTGGTGAAGGCAGGCAGACCCACCTATTTCAGATGACAACTACAGAACTCCCATAAATAATAATAACTAAAAACATCAAACAAAAAATCCCAATGAATGTGCTGTTGCAAAAGCGAAAAGTAAAGCAAAAATGCAGAGGACAGAGTCCAAGTTTAATACTACAAGTGTAGGTTTTAGAAGGATTTGGCTTAAGGGTGCCTAAGCAATGTTGGATCTATGTTGTGTTGGAGAAATTCTGATTACTACTGTGAATAATGGATTCTGTAATTGCCTCAAGGCAGCAAACTATCATCAAGGAACAGTTTAATCCATCTAATTCTTAAATCTCAGATCAAATTATCAATAGTATGATCATTTTCATAGTAAATCTGGGTTCTGGGAATTCTGAAAAATTTGTTTGACAGAAGATATATTAACAATATTTCAACCATAAAAGTAACTTTAAAATACAATTAGCAGCTAATGAGATATGAATCATATAATTAGTTCTAAAAGCTGTCCAGTCATTCATAAACTCTTCCCTTATTTACATTTATTCATTTAGCAGACGCTTTTATCCAGAGCGACTTACAAGAGAGAGTTTTACAAAAGAGCATCGGTCACTGAGCATAGCAACGTGATAGATCCCAAACATAGTGAGTTTATAGATTAAGAAACAGACATTGTGAGAACGAATACAGTTCTGAGTACAGGACTGTGGTGGGGAACTTTGTTTCATAAAATGAGCGGAAACATCAGTGCGGCAAAGTCTAAGGAGCTGGTCATCAACTTGAGAAGGACCAAGACACCAGTGACCCCTGTTTCCATTCAGGCGGTCAGTGTGAACACTCCAGCCGTCTACAAGAAGGGCCAGAGCTGCCTCTACATTGTGATAAAATGTTATCAACCACAGTTAGGAATCATCTATTACTGAGGAACATCATGCTGACATTAAACACGAAGGGACTCAAACCCTCAATCTTCTGATTCGAAGTCAGACGCCTTATCCATTAGGCCACGCGGTCATTGGACAACAAGCCTGCCTACAAAGATCTTCACATAACTTGTTTTAAATGACCAACGTTGAAGCTCCATTTCTTGTAAGCATATTAAACAACTCTGCCCCTCAACCAACCTAAACCCTTAAGGAAGACAAGAAAGAACTCCCAGAAAATCTCACTACTGAGAAAATTTAGAAGAAACTTGGAAGGAGCAAATCAGTGAGGGATCCCCTCTTCCAGGGACGGTTGTTGAAAGAGAGGAGCAGAACACAGGCTAAACAGTCATATCTCTTGAAAGAGTGAATTGGTCATTGAAACATTAAAACTCAATGCTCAACTTGGGGTTGAGGTAGCAAAAAGTCAGTTTAGGCAGCCACAGGGATTGGGCCCATGATTGGCGCAGCATCACAGGCAGGAGGATGAGGAGAGGGACCGGGAACTCGCTCCTTGTCCATCAGGGAGAGCGACATCCAACTGCCGACCATATCCAAGGTTTGTAGACCGTTGCAGTTCGATGTCCACTGGCACCAGGTCAAGCATTGGCCGATGACCACGCATGTGTTGAGAGCTCAGTCCCCTCATACCAAAAGATTTGTTTCACAACTTTGTGAGGAGGTGCGATGCAAAGGCTGTTAAGGTCGCGCATGTTAACAACGACCAAGGTACAACCATACATTATTACTCTTTTATTGTATCTTTATCTGTATTATATATTTTTGCTTTTATTACTTACCTCACTCACATGCAATACTCATGTTATATTCATATTCTATACTAAGTGCAATATTTTTACTTAACTTGCTTGCTTTTTGCAATACTGTAATGTTGTAAATCTCCATTCTCCAAAACTGTCTATATGTCTATATGTCTACCTAACTTTTTTTTTTATCATACTCTTTGCAAAATACTGTAATTCTGTAACTCCTCAAGTGCAATAACTGCCTGCATGTCGACTTAACTTACTTATTTTGTATACTGGACTACTTTTTTTTATATCTGACCTATCGTGCCCGCCTATTGCTATTGCCATTGTTATTGCTATTTTATGTTATTGTCATTATGTATATTACCCTGCAACTCTGTGTGCTGTACTTTACCCTGCTGCTGTTGTGAACTGCAATTTCCACCCCTTGGAAGACAAATAAAGGTTCATCTAATCTAATCTAATCTAATACGAGCACAACTCATGTTCCCTTCCGTAGTAAACGAGTTTTGGTCCTTCTTGTTTGGAGCTCTGCCCCAACAAGCAGCCAGATCCAGCAGTCTCACCCTAACTCAGGAATGTATTCCAGAAATAAAGCAGACAACGGCATGCAACGCCATTCATAAGGAAATTGCGCAACTTCAGACCAAGCAACCCAACGCACTGATAGTAACATCAGGCGACTTCAACTATGTCAGTGTCTCATCAACACTGTCCACCTTCACCCAGTATGTGAGTTGTCCAAGTAGAGAGGAGAGGACACTGAACCTGCTGTATGCCAACGCTAAGGACGCATACATCTCTTCCCCCCTCATCCCACTGTGTCGGTCAGACCACAACCTGGTCCACCTCAGACCCTGTCATGTGCCCCTGGTCAAGCGGCAGCCTGCGACCACAAAGACAGTGAGGAGATGGTCAGAGGAGGCCTATGGGACACTGCAGGAATGTTATGAGGTTACGTACTGGGAGGTACTCTGCGAGCCACATAGAGAGGACATTGATGGGCTCACAGGGTGCATTACTGACTACAGCTATTGAAGGGTAAGAAAGTGGCTGGTGTTTTAGCGAGTTTACAATAAGGTACCATATAGGGCTCACCTGGCTTTTCATAATGGGCTCGTCCAGGATTTGAAACCAGGAACTCTCACACCTGAAGCAAGAATCATACCCCTAGACCAACAAGCCACCTCATAGTTGACAATTAGGTAAAAAGCTACTCTTAGAGGGGGGAAGAAGGGCTAGAACTGTGTTTTCACAGCCACGCCATTAGTTCGGTTACCGTTTAGAGAAAAAAGTCTGTACACCTCTTTCGAAATAGGGTCTCCCTGCTTTGCCTGCATTCCTGCGGTTGGACAGGAAATATTTTAAACCTCCCCAAAAAAATAAAAAAGAAGGGCTTCTCCAAGCCGGATTCAAAACAGCGATCTAAGGACTTTCCAATCCATCACAAATTACAATCCTCCTCTCTGCCAACTGAGCTGTCAAAGGTTAAGCAGGTGTTTGGTATTTTGGCGTGGTAGACATGTAAAAGAGATACGGAGACACATACTTCAAGTCTAATATGGTTTAATGAAAATAGTTGAAAAAGGTTTACAGAGCTCCGGGTCGAACATAGTGTCCCTAACTGCAACAAAGTCGAGGTTGGTTCACAAAGTCCAACAAAGTCGAGGTTGGTTCACAAAGTCCAACAAAGTCTCTCCCTGACCCAGAATATTTATTAGACACAGTTTCCTATTAGGGAGTTGTCTTTAAAGATAGCTTTCGTGCGATAAGCGGAGAACTCCAGACAGACTCCTCTCTTCTTTACTCAGCAGCTTGTTAGCCGTCTTCCTGTTTCACACAAAATAGGAGTCCAGGGGTGTCAAACATACGGGTTTAGTCCGGCCCACAAGATGATTTTGCAAAGTATAAAAGTGAGCTGCAGTTTTTCAATGAAACTGCTGTTCCAAATGCGTCCACAGGATGTCACAATAGCAATTTTGTTAAGCAAGCAAACTGTTTATACCGGGGCTGAGCAAGTGACCAAGCAAGTAGCCTACAGCTTCCGGAGCTACCTTGTCGTTCTGCCTGCATTTTTACATCTTCTACTTTGAACATTACGTGCTTTGGCACCCTTATTGCTCCAAAATGTCTGTCAAACAAAAGAAAAGTGGACGTAGAGTGTCAAAATGGTCATCCTCCTATTTATTCACGGAAGTGAATGGGAAGGCATGTTTCAGTGTTGAAAGAATATAACATTCGTCGCCACTATGAGAGTCTTCATGCCGACAAATACAACAAGTTTCAAGGACAACAGAGAAGAGAGAAGGTGAATGAATTGTTGGCAGGTCTGAAGAAACAGCATTATTTTCCTCCTTATTTATGGAACGAACGGAAGATTGATAAATTCCGTAATACCGATTTACAGGCGCATAGTTTTTACTCTCCTTATAAGCATGTCAATACATGTAACTTTTTCTGCGAATGTTACGTACGTGTACAGTACATATTACAGTAAACCGCAGCTTTATTGATGCACAGGTAGAGAAGAAGCGGACAGACTGTTTAGCCAATCAGAATGCAGAACACAATGCACGATGCAAATCCGTGAAGTAGCGAAAAAAAGTGAACCTCTGACAGCAGTTTGACAAGAAGTCTTCATCAGCACTTGGTCAGAGTAATAATAATACCACTTAAATCATTATAAAAATACTGTTGTAGATTTAAATTAAATGAGAAATGACAATATACTATATGTACATTTTTTATGCAGTATATTTAAAATGATCATGGACATGCTGTAAAACACATGAATTCCTCACAGGATTGACGGTGGACTGGAGCGTTGCAAGCCTACAACGCCAAAATACCAGTAACTGTCTTACCCTTTGATAGCTCAGTTGGTAGAGCGGAGGACTGTAGTTTATGACTGGATTGGAAATGCTTATGTTGCTGGTTCAATTCCGGCTCGAAGGAGTTTTACTTTATTCCTCTTTTTTTGCGGTTTAAACTATTTAAAGTCCAAATGCAGAATAGCAGACAAAGCAGGGAGACCCTATTTGGAAAGGGGTGTACAGACTCGTTTCTCTAAATGGGAACTGAACCGATGGCGTGGATGTGAAAGCACAGATTCTAGCCCTTATTCCCCCCCTCTAAGAGTAGCTTTTAACTGATAATGCAGCATCAAGTTGGAGGACTGTAGTTTATGACTGGATGGAAATCCTTAGGTCGCTGGTTCAAATCCGGCTCGAAGGAGTTTTACAATTTTCCTCTTTTTTTGCAGTTTAAAGTATTTACAGTCCAAATGCAGGATAGCAGACAAAGCAGGGAGACCCTATTTTGAAAGGGGTGTACAGACTCGTTTCTCTAAACGGGAACCGAACCGATGACGTGGATTTGAAAGCATTGATTCTAGCCCTTTCCCCCCCCCTCTAAGAGTAGCTTTTAACTGAAAGCCACCAGGCAAGTTGGCTCATTGGTCTAGGGGTATGATTCTCGCTTTGGGTGCGAGAGGTCCCGGGTTCAAATCCCGCACGAGCCCATTTTGAAACGCCAGGCAAGCGCTGTATGATACGTGGTTGGAAAATCCATAATAGACTCAAGGCTTTCTTTGCTATCTCAATTGGAGGAGGACTGGAACGTTGCATGCCTACAACGCCAAATTACCAGTTACTGTCTCATCCTTCGATAGCTCAGTTGGTGGAGCGGAAGACTGTAGTTTACGATTGGATTGGAAATCCTTAGGTCGCTGGTTCAAATCCGGCTTGAAGGAGTTTTACTTGTTTCCTCTTTTTTTGCGGTTTAAACTATTTACAGTCCAAATGCAGGATAGCAGACAAAGCAGGGAGACCCTATTTTGAAAGGGGTGTACAGACTCGTTTCTCTAAACGGGAACCGAACCGATGGCGTGGATGTGAAAGCATCGATTCTAGCCCTTCTTCTCCCCCTCTAAGAGTAGCTTTTAACTGAAAATCACAAGGCAAGTTGGCTCGTTGGTCTAGGGGTATGATTCTCGCTTTGGGTGCGAGAGGTCCCGGGTTCAAATCCCGCACGAGCCCATTTTGAAACGCCAGGCAAGCGCTGTATGATACGTGGTTGGAAAATCCATAATAGACTCAAGGCTTTCTTTGCTATCTCAATTGGAGGAGGACTGGAACGTTGCATGCCTACAACGCCAAATTACCAGTTACTGTCTCATCCTTCGATAGCTCAGTTGGTGGAGCGGAAGACTGTAGTTTACGATTGGATTGGAAATCCTTAGGTCGCTGGTTCAAATCCGGCTTGAAGGAGTTTTACTGGTTTCCTCTTTTTTTGCGGTTTAAACTATTTACAGTCCAAATGCAGGATAGCAGACAAAGCAGGGAGACCCTATTTTGAAAGGGGTGTACAGACTCGTTTCTCTAAACGGGAACCGAACCGATGGCGTGGATGTGAAAGCATCGATTCTAGCCCTTCTTCTCCCCCTCTAAGAGTAGCTTTTAACTGAAAATCACAAGGCAAGTTGGCTCGTTGGTCTAGGGATATGATTCTCGCTTAGGGTGCGAGAGGTCCCGGGTTCAAATCCCGGACAAGCCCATTTTGAAACGCCAGGCAAACCACGCTGCGAAAACGTTTTGCCATGTGGAAAATCGGAGCGGAACGTTTTTATTGTATTACTCACACCGCCCTTGTGTCATTATCCATCATCGACAGCCCCGGCCACGTTCAGAAACCTATCGCGTTAGTTTTACTTTCACGCACGTTTTACCTTTGTTCTTGTATTCCGGACGCCGTTTTTGAGTCATCGCCACCCGCTGCCAGCTCATACTTGTCTTATAGGCCACGCTTGCGCTACCCTCTTTCAAATATGGATCGTATGGGAAAGGCAAAGGGAGGGTCTTTGTGGCGCAATTGGTTAGCGCCTTCGGCTTTTAACCGAAAGGATGGTGGTTCGAGCCCACCCAAGGACGAGCTAATTTTCATGTTTGTTTCGGATCTTGGTCCTGCCCGCAGACCATCAGAGTTGAAGAGGGTGGATAATCTCTTCTGCTCGTTAGGGGACGAGGCACCGTGATTTAGTAAAGGAGCGGAATCTCCTAGGAGATTCGGCAGGAGCACGATGCGCCGAGCGACGGAAGTTTAACTTCGAAAAAGGTGGGCGCTCCATGAATATAGCTTGCTGACGAGGATGAGATTCCAACTCACGCATGCAGAGCACAATGGATTAGCAGTCCATCGCTTTAACCACTCGGCAACCTCGTCACTTGCTTAACTACCCCCTTGTCACCACCAACAGCTTAAATCTGAATTGTCCACCAGGCCACACTCGCGCTTCCTTCGGTCGATAAGACCCACTGCCACGCTGCAAAGACGTTTCGCGATATGGAAATTTGGAGCGCAACGATTTTATTGTATTACTCACACCGCCCGTGTCATTAAAACCATAATCGAGATGGTTTATTTTACAAACAGCCACCATTTCGGAACAGTTTGGGTTTCCCGCTCTATTAAGCAGTTACGTTCGCCTTACACATGGATGGTCCCTGGTTCGAAATTGGACAGAAACTTAATTCTGCTTTTGTCAAATTCCAATGATGCCCACTGAGTGAGTTGCGGCTCGTTGGAGTAGGCCTGTCGTTTTCTGAAACGCCAAGTTAGCTACCCTGGTGCCGCTTGTACGCTCATTCCCTAGCTTCTGCTGATCCCTACGAGCACCCTATCATGCCTGAAACATGCTGAGCAGGAAGCCTGAGAACCAGCGCTGGGAAGGTTTGCCTCAGACCACCCTGACTGTTGTTAGCTTGCTGAAAAACACTTTCGACTACCTGAAATTCCTGCGTTGCCTTAGATTAGATTAGATGAACCTTTATTTGTCCTCCAGGGGGTGGAAATTGCAGTTCACAAGGATGGACAAAGCAGGATGGACAAGGCAGATGATATTGTGTGTTCAAACGACCCCCGTGACAACGCAAGTGTGGGGCAAAGGTCGCTATCTGCGTCTGGAGAGGGATTGTAGGCCCCGCAAGAACTAAGTACTAAGAAAGCCATGGTGACCAAGAGCTTGGAGAATACGGGCATCGATCCCGCTACTTCTCGCATGCTAAGCAAGCGCTCTACCATTTGAGATAATTCCCTTTGCTGACCCTACCACTTCGGAGTCTGGCCAAGACTTAAAGCCCAAGACACCTTGAAGGTCAAAAGTCTCATAGCAGAGGATGGTTTCGATCCATCGACCTCTGGGTTATGGGCCCAGCACGCTGCCGCTGCGCCACTCTGCTGCTGTTGTGCTACTCTGCTGCGGTTGAAAATCCACAATCTCAGCAGTATGAGGCCAGCGCCCCATCCACTTGGCCAGTAGGGCTTGAGTCTCATGCGTTTCAGCTACAGATAGCACAACGTCAGAATTGAGATTGTCCCTCAGTCTCGTGATCGCTGAGGCGCAACCACGCTTTGACTTCAGAGTCTTCAAAAGAGCCTCGGACGCCCACCGCCTTCAAACTCATTGAGCCACCCCTATCAAACGTAACCATGGAAGCCACTCTTTTCCTTCCTCCCTGACATGGCGTTGACGAGAGCTATGTTCAGGATTTGTAAGGACGGCATCTTTCAGTGTCGTCGGTCCCCCTACAGGGCATTGAAAGCTCAGTCGGCAGAGAATCAGACTTTTAATCTGAGGGTCCAGGGTTCAAGTCCCTGTTCAGGCGATGTCTCACTCTGGTAGGAGTTTCGAGCCAAAAAAACTGCGTAATAATAAGTAAAGCTAGTAATAAAATATTGTGCGCCTTGCAGCATGCACACAATAAGTAAAGCTAGTAATAACATATTGTGCACCTTGCAGCATGCACACAATAAGTAAAGCTAGTAATAACATATTGTGCGCCTAAAAGGCATCTCTAAAGATGGTCTTTGGCCCGTGTGGGGATTCAACCCACGACCTTGGCGTTATTAGCACCATCCTCTGACCAACTGAGCTAACCGGCCACACCTGCTGCACTAACAGGCCAGAGCTGCCAAGCCAACCTCTCCAGACGCAGATGGTACCCTTTGAACACCTGTCAAACGACCCTTTCGTTTGGAAACGGATGCTATTTTGGTTATAAAAAAATTCTAAAAAACACAACTGCCCTGTGTGAGACTCAAACTCACAACCTTGAGATTATGAGACTGATGCGCTGCCTACTGCGCCAACAAGGCTTGGAGGCTTGACCAAAGCTTCCTGTTACCTGTGGGATAGAAGAGTGTGAGCAAATGCCCTCTTCTCTCAAGTATTGTTGGTTTAACTCCAAGCTCAGTCAGCGAGCAGTGAGGTGAAAGGATGTTGGTTCGAGTCCGGTTTTGTTTCTGATGTGGGCCCTGCCCTGTGCGAAAAGGACCTGTACCGACCATCAGAGTTGAAGTCGCTGGAAAATCTCTTCCTCGTAGTTCTCAGAGAGGTACCGTAGCTTAGTTGGTGAAAGTGCCTATTTAGTAAACAGGAAACGCTGACTTCAAATCTCAGCGGTGCCTTTATTTTGGCCAAGGTCTCCCAGGAGTTACCTGGCCTAGGCACTTTAACCCAGCAACTAGGTGCTCATGTATTGACAGCAGCTGCCAAAGTCTCCCTGGTGGTCTAGTGGCTAGGATTTGGCACTTTCACTGCCGCGGCCTGGGTTTGATTTCCGGTCAGAGAAATCTCTCTACGGAAGAGCTTTTCAACCCTGAAGCTGTTGTCGGTGTTTAATTTGCTTGTTCTGACTCCGTGTCATTGTCACTTTAACTTCACAACATGAAACAACGCTCTTTCACGGTTCTGCATTGGCTGGGAATCGATCCCAGGGGCCCGTTTCAGAAAGCGCGTTAAGTGAAAACTCTGAGTAAGTTATCTCTGAAATGAGGGATGAGGGTTTTCGGTTGAGAAAGGGGGGTAAGTTAAAACCGAGAAAACAGGCTAAATTAAGCCCGTTTCTGAAAGAGAGGTAATTTATATTCTGAACCTAACCTGGTCGGGTGCAGGTTTTCTTCGGTAAACTTAAAGTTTATTTCAGTCTCCGGCCCTTTTTGAAGATGAGGCAACGTTTAAACACCTCATTCATTGAGCACGTTTGTTGCAAAGAGAGCAGCAAAGAGGATTAAATGTTCTTTTATTGACAATCCTATAGATGAAGAGGCTGTATTAATTAGTGTGTTACATTTATATTGGGAGAGATTTTTGAGGCCCAGAGTGAATGTTTTGTCACTTCAATCTCCATTTTTATCTGAGCGGTACCGTTTTTCTTTGGAGTCAATAAGATACATCCACAATCTCATCCATTCTTACTAGAAAATACTAGTAAGGCTACTGTTTGCAGAGCGGTCAGGAAAGTGTGCCTTGCACACGACTTTGTTTTTTTTCTTTAGAGCGCCGCGGAGGCCTCAGTCACCATATCAAACACTTGCTCCCCACCGTTAATGAACACCTTCAGCCTCGCTGGATGCATAAAGTGGGACCTTATTTTACGTTCACGCAACTCCTTTCGTATCACAGAATACTGGCTCCTCTTCTTCATTACCACTGTTGAATAATCTTGGTCTAAATAAATCCTCCCTCCATCATGTTTGATCAGGGCTCTCTTTTTGCCCCAGGCCGCTTGTAGAACTCTCTGTCGTGTCTGTCAGGTTAAGAACCGGACAACTATTGAACGAGGCGCTTCTCCATCCTCTGGTTTCTTTTGGGAGGTTCTGTATGCAGCAACTATGAAAATCTTTCATTTGTCCATCTTCACAGATGTCAGCTCCTTTAAGAGTCTCATGCTCTACTGACTGAGCTAGTCGGGCTTGCTGAAGACATTCTGAATCCGCTGACATATTCAGACTTTCTTAACTGGAAAAGCAAAAGGCCTTCATGCAACATACATGTGCTCATTCTTAAAGTAAGTCTACAAATGTGCTGCTGGGATTTGAACCCAGGATCTCTTGTCTACAAGACAGGTGCTTTCAACCAGCTAAGCCACAGCACCCATGATTCAACATTGTTTATCAATCTTTAAGATGTTTTGGAAAGTGCAGCGAATGCCAACATTTGGCCACGCGTAATGTGGGGCTCAAACCCACGACCCTGAGATTAAGAGTCTCATGCTCTACCGACTGAGCTAGCCGGGCTTGCTGAACTCAATGAAAGGTGTTCCGAATCACCTGACGTATTCAGACTTTCTGAATTGAAAAGCAAAAAGGGATTTTATGCAACATACATGTGCTCATTCTTACAAATAAGTCTGCAAAGGTGCAGCTGGGATTTGAACCCAGGATCTCCTGTTTACAAGAAAGGTACTTTTCACCAGCTAAGCCACAGCACCCACGATTCAACATTGTTTATCAATCTTCAGGATGTTTTGTGCAGGAAAGGCCATAAAGTTGCGACGCCCAACGTGGGGCTCGAACCCACGACCCTGAGATTAAGAGTCTCATGCTCTACCGACTGAGCTAGCCAGGCATTCTGAAGTCAATGAAAGGCGTTCTGAATCACCTGACGTATTCAGACTTTCTTAAATGGAAAAGCAAAAGGGCCTTTATGCAACATACATGTGCTCATTCTTACAACGAAGTCTACAAAGGTGCTGCTGGGATTTGAACCCAGGATCTCCTGTTTACAAGACAGGTGCTTTCAACCAGCTAAGCCACAGCACCCATGTTTCAACATTGTTTATCAATCTTTAAGATGCTTTGGAAAGTTTACAAAACGCCAATATGCAGACATGCCCAACGTAGGGCTCGAACCCAAGACCCTGAGATTAAGAGTCTCACGCTCTACCGACTGAGATAGCCAGGCTAGCTGATATCAATAAAAGGCGTTCTGAATCACCTGACGTATTCAGACTTTCTGAATTGAAAAGCAAAAAGGGCCTTAATGCAACATACATGTGCTCATTCTTACAATGAAGTCTACAAAGATGCTGCTGGGATTTTAACCCAGGATCTCCTGTTTATAAGACAGGTGCTTTCAAAAACCCACGGGTGTGGGTGGAGATTTCCCGCAAGAACATAAATGGTTCTCGTCAAATATAACACCAGCACCTTTGTGTGTGCGTGTGCTCTGTGTGTGCAGTGAGTGTGTGTGTGTGAGTCATTGGGATGAAATATGTCTCACAGTTGCAAATAAAAAAAAAATACATTTCTGACACCCTTTTACCTCCAGTTTGACTGCCGGGTCAAGTTTACCCGAACAGTCTCTATGTGATATAAACATGTAGGGGGTGATTGCAGATATGTGACATGAACCATTTTCATATTATATGTTGATTATACTTATTAGCCAAACTGATGCGCATTGTTGAGTTTAGGACAACGATGTGTGCATGAGGACCCGAAAGTTACATATTTCATCACAAACGTTCGCAAAGGATAGTGTAGTCTTCACCTTTCATGCCAATGTGCTTCTTGTCAAAGTTCATGCAGAAATAACTAGTTTTGCAGGATGAAAATGTACCTGAATGGAGAATGCGGGCATTGATCCCGCTGCCTCTCACATGCAAAGCGAGCGCTCTACCACTTGAGCTAATCCCCCACGTCGTAGGAAAATGGCGCCTTGAAAGAGTGGTTTCTGTCTTGTACGACAGTCATACATGCTCGTTTGAGGCAAATTTTCCTGGGAAAAACATGATGGAGAATGCGGGCATCGATCACCGCTGCCTCTCTTTTTATGGAGTCATAATCACAAGTAGCAGGATTCACCATACAACTATGTGAAGAGTGAAGGTATGTCCTCAGAGTGGGTGGGAACAAAAGGGGCTAAAACAGACTTTTCTCCCCGTCAGGGAACTGCACCCTGGTCTCCTGCATGATAGGCAGGGGATACTAACCACTATACGAACGAGGACTCAACAATAGCTGCTGTTTTCCATCGGAGATCACCATCAACTCAAGGGCCCTGAATGGAAGACGGGAATCCATGTCAAAGTTCTTCCGTATCTGGCTGTCCTCAAAAAGTTTACCACGCGGTCAAACCAACTCAAAGACAAGGATGTCGACCGCAAGAGCCATGCATTGGCCGGGAATCGAACCCAAACTCATGGGCCCTGAATGGAAGGCGGGAATCCACGTGGCAGATGGGGCTGGGCAACATGTCGATGTTTTTCCTCATCTGGATGTCCTCAAAAGGTTTACCACGCAGTCAAACCAACTCAAAGACAAGGATGTCGACCGCAAGAGCCATGCATTGGCAGGGAATCGAACCCGGATCCTTTTAGGGATCATTTTTATAGTTCTTAACTTTTGAAATGTGTTTTTAAAGTGTTTGGTCTCAAAAACCACGATGATGAAATAGGATATTCCCTTCTGAGCGTGAAATGCTGGATGTGGTACGGGAACTACACCTTCGCTGAGCGCAAGGCACTGCAGCGGGTGGTGAAAACCGCCCAACGCATCACTGGGACTATTCTTCCGTCCATTGAGGACATCCAGAGGAAGCGCTGTCTACGTAGAGCTCACAGCATCCGAAGAGATTCCTCACACCCCGCCCATAAACTGTTTGCCCTCCTGCCCTCCGGCAGTCTAAAACCAGCAGACCGAGGAACAGCTTCTTCCCCAGAACTGTGACACTCTTGAACTCCACTAGACCCCCGCCCACCTATATAACCCCTGCCTCCCCATAGAACCCCCGCCTCCCTATATTTGCACATTTCTGTTTGTACATCCGGCAGGCGCCTCAGGAGTCTCCGGTCTAGAACCAGCTGACTGAGGAACAGCTTCTTCCCCAGAACTGTGACACACCTGAACTCCACTAGACCCCCGCCCACCTATACAACCCCCACCCCCCCGTAGAACCCCTGCCACCCTATATTTGCACATTTCTGTTTGTACATTTGTCCATTTTTGCACGTCCATTTTGCACATCTGCACATCTGTTACTGCACCACCTGTACATTTTGTTCATGTTGCACATCTGTTCATTGTTCATCTTGCACATCTGCTCATTGCATCATTTGCACTAACTGTACATACATGCAACCTGGTAATTTCTGTTAATTTCTGTTTAATACTGTAGTATATTGTACCACACAGTTTATGTACATACCCTGTATGTACAGTATGATTATACTGTTCATACTATGTATATTCTGAGTATATCCATATTTATTATATTCTGTTGGATTAACTGTTTTGCACTTCTGGTTGGATGCTAACTGTATTTCGTTACCCTGTACTTGTACCTGTGTAATGACAATAAAGTTGAATCTAATCTAATCTTGAATCTAAACAAGCAGAGTGTAATGATTCACTTCATCTGCTATTTTTCACAGTTCACTGCTTCATAATGAAGCTTTAAGGGAGGGAATATGATCAGAGTGGTTAAGTACATCTGTGAAAAATATAATAACTGAGAAGTATCACTCATTAAATTAATCTGTAATTTAGTGGATTCATTTTTCTTCCTGCATAATGAGGTCATGACTTTCTTGGGAGCTCTGAGTCTGATAAATTAATAAAATGGAATTAATGTGTTTTTACCTGAGTAGAAAATGAGTGGAAGAGGCATATCAAAATGGGGTCAAAATCTATCTCAGTCTACAGTAATGTTTTGTAATTATTTATGATATTTAAGGGATTGCGTTAACATGACACTGTTATAATTGTCATATTTGACCCAATCCATATGCATTTATAGAGTGACTATTTAGTGAAAAAGAGGCGTGTCCCTGGCGAGGTTGAACCATACAGATGCCTCTGATGTCAGCCAGGGGGCGGGGCTCAGAGTACCAAGGTGTCACCATGACTTGTAACTGCAGCTCTGTGATACGGTGCTCTGCTTCACCTGCTCTCCAGGTAAGACTATACTGTCAGGGATCATTTCTATAGTTCCTAACTTGTGGAATGTGTTTCTAAAGTGTCTGGTCTCACTATCCATGATGATGAGATATGATATTTCCTTCTGAGCGTGAAGTGAGTTGAGAGCAATGATTTACTTAGTTTGCTCTCTGCTGTTAATGAACATTCACTGCTTCCTAGTGGAGCTGTGAGGAAGGAGATATGATCAGAGTGGATTTTGGTTCTCTGTTAAAAGTAATTACAACAGCATCGAACTCATTCAATTCACTTCAATCGTTGAAGTGGTATTATTATTACTCTGGCCAAGTGTTATATTGATATGCTGATGAAGACTGATTGTCAAACTGCCGTCGAGGTTTCATAAAGATGTGTTTTATTGCAGTACAGTGAACCATCGCTATATCACGGTTCAGTACAGTGAAGCCTCGCGATATCATGGTTCAGTACAGTGAATCCTTGTGATATCACGGTTCACTTCACGGATTTGCCTTGTGCATTGTGTTCTGCATTCGGATAAACAGTCTCTCCACATCTTCTCTACCTGTGCATCAATAAAGTTGCGGTTTACTGTAATAGGTACTGTGTCTGTACACCTACGTAACATTCGCAGAAGAAGTTAAATTTTATGGACATGCTTAATTGTAGCCCAATTATGACAGCTCCAGAGGATTCATGTTCCTTCATGTTCAATTCATGTTCCTCATCTAAACATGCTGATGTGTAGATCTCCATCAGAAATGCATTATGGGTACTGTGGGTATTTTTGAATAAAACTTATTGGATGCTCACTACCTTGTATTTGGTTAATGTTATTCACAGGGTTAGCGTTCTATTGTCAAGCTGCACATGAACGATTAGGTTTAGTTTGTCACCATCAGTGTGAATGACGGCAGTTTAAATGCCTTCCCCCTCTCACCTGAATGTTTGTTAAGACTATACTTTCAGGCATCATTTCTATAGTTCTTAACTTGTGGAATGTTTTTCTAAAGTGTCTGGTCTCGTAAACTACGATAATGAGATATGATATTAGCTTAGCTTTCTGCTATTGATGACTGCTCACTGCCTCTTAACGAAGCTTTGAGGAAAGGATTACGATCAGAGTGGTTAATCATGTCTGTGAATAAAATAATATCTGTTAAGTATCACTTATTAAGTAGGTCTGTAATTTAGTCAAGTAATTGTTCTTCCTGCATTATAAGGTTATGACTTTCTTCGGAGCTCTGAGTAAAAGTGTCTGATCAATTAACCCTCCTGTTGTGTTTGTTTGTTGTCACTACTTTTGTGTTCGAGAGGGGTATTGCACAAAAGTAGAATAATGAAATCCAGGATAACTGAGCAAGCGCGGCTCGACCTAGTATGGCCGTTGTATCCTGGCTTAATTGGTTGCACGTTTGCCAAGCCAGGATGAAAAGGCAAGGCTATGTCAAGCCAGGTGTAGGTAGTCAGGATAAATGCGTGTTCACGGCATTCTTAAATAGACCTCGCGATCGCTCACAGAATCACCGATCAGAACATGGACAAGAGTCGCGCAACATATTTCACGGCCGCAGAACAACAGCTCCTGATGGAGTTTTATGAGGAGGAGAAGGATATTATTTTAAAAAGGCATACTCAAGCCATAATCAAATAAAGAGAATAAGCCTGACCGAAAAGCGGACCGGCTTAATGCGTTAGTATGCAAAAATTTTACAATCCTCTGGAGCTGTCATAATTGGGCTACAATTAAGCATGTCCATAAATGTAACTTTTTCTGCGAATGTTACGTAGGTGTACAGACACAGTACATATTACAATAAACCGCAACTTTATTGATGCACAGGTAAAGAAGAAACGGAGAGACTGTTTATCCAATCAGAATGCAGAAACAATGCACGAGGCAAATCCGTGAAGTAGCGAAAAAAAATGAAACGATATCGCGAGGATTCACTGTACTGAACCATGATACCGCGAGGGTTCACTGTATTGAAAACGTGATATAGCGAGGGTTCACTGTACTGCAAGAAAACACATCTTTATGAAACCTCGACGGCAGTTTGACATGCAGTCTTCATCAGCATATCAATATAACACTTGGCCAGAGTAATAATAATACCACTTAAATCAATATAAAAAGACTGTTGTAGATTTAAATGAAATGAGAAATGACAATTTACTATATATGTAAATTGTTTATGCTGTATAATTAAAATGATGCAATGTATTTAAAAAGATCATGGACATGCTGTAAAACACGTGAATTCCTCACAGGATTGACGGTGGAAATACAGGTGAATCACTAGCTTTAATTTTAGCCTGGCTGTTAGCCTGGTCCGGAGAAGGCTAGCTGCAGAGAATAAATCACCATGGTAACTTGGCCAGGCTAAATGTTATCTGCTTTCATGCAACCGACCTGAGGCTAAATTCAGGTAGATCTTGGGTTCAAATCCCAGCAGCACCTTTGAAGACTTCATTGTCCATTTTTGCTTTTCAATTCAGAAAGTCTGAATACGTCAGGTGATTCAGAACACCTTGCATTGACTTCAGCAAGCCCAGCTAACTCAGTCGGTAGAGCATCAGAATCTTAATCTCAGAGTTGTGGGTTCGAGCCCCACGTTGGGCGTGGCCACATATTGGCGTTTTCTAAACTTTCCAAAGCATCTTAAAGATTGATAAACAATGTTGAATCATGGGTGCTGTGGCTTAGCTGGTTGAAAGCACCTGTCTTGTAAACAGGAGATCCTGGGTTCAAATCCCAGCAGCACCTTTGTAGACTTCGTTGTAAGAATGAGCACATGTATGTTGCACAAAGGCCATTTTTGCTTTTCAATTGAGAAAGTCTGAATACGTCAGGTGATTCAGAACGTCTTGTTACGTCCAACCTAGGGGAACCAGACGAACAAAACCAAAGAAAACCTTCCCCTCTTCCCCTCCGCTACCAAACAAACAAATGACCAGAGATACCAGACAGACAGAATACGCAATGTTTAAGTAATTAGGGTAGTGCAGGGCTTCAGGGTGAGTCTTGCCCAAAACAACAAACAAAACATGCTAACCAAAACTAACTTGCCTAATCCAAACAAGGAAAACAAAATACAGGTTTCTAACCTGCCTCCATACCAAAAACACAAAGGCAAAAGAACAGATATTTAAACCAAAAGAGCTACTCACGCCTACCACTACCTGGGGAGCTAGGCTTAGGCCAGCTAATGCAAAATTCAAACATAAAACATCAATACCACTTCACAGTTTTCTGCGAATGTTACGTACGTGTACAGTACATATTACAGTAAACCGCAACTTTATTGACGCACGGGTAGAGAAGACACGGAGAGACTGTTTGCCAATCAGAATGCAGAACACAATGCACGAGGCAAATCCGTGAAGTAGTGAAAAAACGTGAACCGTGATATTGCGAGGGTTCACTGTACTGAACCGTGATATAGCGAGCGTTCACTGTACTGCAATAATACACATCTTTATGAAACCTCTGACAGCAGTTTGACAAGCAGTCTTCATCAGCATATCAATATAACACTTGGCCAGAGTAATAATAAAACCACTCAAATCAATATAAAAAGACATATACAAACAACGTATGTTGGAGATTTAAATGAAATGAGAAACGACAATATACTATATATATGTAAAATTGTATGCAGTATAATTAAAATGATGCGATGTATTTAAAAAGATCATGGACATGGTTTCTGTAGTGTAGTGGTTATCACGTTCGCCTCACACGCGAAAAGTCCCCGGTTCGAAACCGGGCGGAAACTTCATTTTGCTTTTGTCAAATTGCAATTGTGCCGACTTGCGACTCTTAGTTGGGCTGTCATTTTTGGAAACGCCAAGTTAGCTGCCCTGGTGCCGCTTGTTTGAACCCTAAACCTACTGGGTTTCCCACTCTTTGCAAAAAGTTGGTTTCTGTAGTGTAGTGGTTATCACATTTGCCTCACACGTGAAAGGTCCCCAGTTCGAAACCGGGCAGAAACTTATTTCTGCTTTTGTCAAAATTGCAATTGTGCGGACTGAGTGAGTTGCGGCTCGTTGAAGTTGGCCTGTTGTTTTTGGAAACGCCAGGTTAGCTGCCTTGGTGCCGCTTGTTTGAACCCTAAACCTACTGGGTTTCCCACTCTTTGCAAAAAGTTGGTTTCTGTAGTGTAGTGGTTATCACATTTGCCTCACACGTGAAAGGTCCCCAGTTCGAAACCGGGCAGAAACTTCTTTCTGCTTTTGTCAAAATTGCAATTGTGCGGACTGAGTGAGTTGCGGCTCGTTGAAGTTGGCCTGTCGTTTTCGGAAAAGCCAAGTTAGCGTCCCTGGTGCCGCTTGTTTGACCTCTAAACCTCCTGGGTGTCCCACTCATTGCAAGCAGTTGGTTTCTGTAGTGTAGTGGTTATCACATTCGCCTCACACGCGAAAGGTCCCCGGTTCGAAACTGGGCGGAAACTTCATTCAGCTTTTGTCAAATTGCAATTGTGCCGACTTGCGACTCGGAGTTGGGCTGTCGTTTTCGGAAACGCCAAGTTAGCTGCCTTGGTGCCGCTTGTTTGAACCCTAAACCTACTGGGTTTCCCACTCTTTGCAAGCAGTTGGTTTCTGTAGTGTAGTGGTTATCACATTCGCCTCACACGCAAAAGGTCCCCGGTTCGAAACTGGGCGGAATCTTCATTCAGCTTTTGTCAAATTGCAATTGTGCGGACTGAGTAAGTTGCGACTTGTTTGAGTTGGCCTGTTTTTTTGGAAACGCCAAGTTAGCTGCCTTTGTGCCGCTTGTTTGAACCCTAAACCTACTCGGTTTCCCACTCTTAGCAAGCAGTTGGTTTCTGTAGTGTAGTGGTTATCACGTTCGCCTCACATGCGAAAGGTCCCTGGTTCGAGACCAGGCAGAAAATCCATTCTGCTTTGGTCAAATTGCAATTGTGCCCACGAAGTAAGTTGCGGCTCAATGGAGTTGGCCTGTTGTTTACGGAAGCACAAAGTCAGGTTCCCTGGTGCTGCTTGTTTGAACCCTAAACCTACTGGGTTTCCTGCTCTTTAAGCAGTTGGTTTCTGTAGTGTAGTGGTTATTACGTTCGCCTCACACGCGAAAGGTCCCCGGTTTGAGACGGGGCAGAAACTTAATTCTGCTTTAGTCAAATTGCAATTGTGCCCACTGAGTGAGTTGCGGCTCGTTGGAGTTGGCCTGTTGTTTTCGGAAGCACCAAGTCAGGTTCCCTGGTGCCGCTTGTTTAAACCCTAAACCTACTGGGTTTCCTGCTCTTTTAAGCAGTTGGGTTCTGTAGTGTAGTGGTTATCATGTTCGCCTCACACATGAAAGGTCCCCGGGTGGAAACTTCATGCCGTTTTTGTCAAATTGCCATTGAGCCGAGTGTGTTGCGGCTCGTTGGAGTTGGCCTGTTGTTTTCGGAAACGCCAAGTCAGGTGCCCTGGTGCCGCTTGGACGCTCATTCCCTAGCTTCTGCTGATCAGGTCTGCTGTTCCACTTCGCCACTCTGCTGCCTGTCACCCCAGATGGGACTTAAAATGCTTCATCTGCTTCATGCTTTAATGGATCTAAGAGTATGCGAAAGCAAGATAGTATGTAAAGTAAAAGAGCGTTAAATGGTAGATAACGTCATAACGCGTATTCTTTGAGGGTGGCACACTATGCTCATCTACTTTACATATTTTCCCTTGTTTCCCAAACACCCAAGTCGCAAAAAAGGCACTCAGGACAGCCAGGAGTCGAACCTAGAATCTTCTAATCCGTAGGCAGACACGGTATCTGTTGCTCTACTGGCCCATGTCTAAGAGTTGCAAGCAGTGTCTGCTCAGCCTATGACGTTGGAGTTTTGGAAGACTCTTTGCTCGAGTTGAAGTGCATTCTTGACGTACCCCTGAAATCCGAGTGGCAAAAAAACAATTTACAACGCAGGCCTGATACTAGCGGCCTAAGAAGACAACTTCAGTGGCTCCAGTGTGCAGGAAGAAGATAAATAGTCACTTGTAGATTCTGTGCACAGGAGAGATGAAGTGACAGTGGTTTGGTGTTCAGTAGTTTCAATGCACAGGAGGAAGATGAATAAAACCATCATTCATTGGACTCCGGGGCCTGGATAGTTCAGTCTGCAGAACATCAGACTTTTAATCTGAGGGTGCAGGGTTCATTTCCCGAACGGCAATGTCTTTTCAAACCTTGTTGCGGTGCTTGCTGAGGTTTGCCTCAGACGTAATAATTGATGGTAATAATTGATGGTAATAATTGATGGTAATAATTGATGGTAATAATTGATGGAAGACACTGAAGACAGGTAAGTGATCGCTAAGGCTTTATTTCCTATCTCAATTGAAGGAGGACTGGAGCTGTGCATGCCTACCACGCCGAAATACCATCCTTCGATAGCTTAGTTGGTGGGGGTTGAGGACTTCAAATCCGGCTCCAAGGAGTTAAATTTCTTCCTTTTTTCACTGCTTCCTTCCTTTAAACTATTTCCTGTCCAGCCGCAGGATAGCAAACAAAGCAGGGAGACCCTATTTTTGAAGCAGTGTCGTTGGTCTAGGGGTATGATTCTCACTTCAGGTGTGAGAGGTCCCGTGTTCAAATCCAACGCAAGTCCATTTTGAAATGCCAGGCAAGCCCTGTATGGTACATTGTTGGAAAATCCATATTACAACCCCTAGCAAAAAGTATGGAATCACCAGTCTTGGGCGAGCACTCACTCAGACAATTTATTCTTTAGAACAAACTCAGATAAAAAGCATGAAAAAATTATAACGTTTCTCAAAAGTGCAACTCCTTGGCATTCAGAAACACTAAAGCAAATTAATAATAAACATTGTGGTGGTCAGCAAATGTTACTTTTACATACCGAGCACAGGGAAAAAAATATGGAATCACTTGATTCTGAGGAAAAAATATGGAATGGAAATTCTGTGCAGAAATAATGGACCAAAGAAAATATTTGGCCTAATCTGAACAGCTAAAAGTCAAATCATATTGTGACTTGGTGTGTTTTACATGTTGTCATTGATCATGTAATAATTTGCTTGGATTATATTGTACATATCAGCACAAAAACATAATTGGCATAGATATAGAGCCAAACATGAAAAACAGCAGTGCAATAAGGTTCAATGACAATTTATTATTATTATAACGAAAAGGCAGTAAAGTATTGTTTTGTACACAATAAAATGTATAGGCATATGACATCTTACGAAATGTAAGCTCATGAATAACAGTAATAACTTTATTGTTATTCCTAACCTCCATTATTTTCAGTTATCAGCATTTTTACCTTCTCTTTTCAAGATCCTCAGCTTTGTAGTAGGCAAAATGTATTGCGCGTGTATTGAGCGTCACTCCTTGCGCGTCTGACTTGGAAAAAAACAACTCCGGAAACTCATCGCCTCACGGCGGTGCTGAAGCCTCTCTGTGGTGCCTGCAACGCTACCGCCCCACGCTGGTGGACTGCAGCCAGGTGCCTCTCGGACTCTACAACAAAAGGGATACAAATTGGTCTGTTGTGCAACAACCGTTGTGCTGTTACACCATGCCAATTTTTTTTTGTTTTTACTATTTTTGCTGAAACACTCCAGTCCTCCTCGAATTAAGATAGCAAAGAAAGCCGTTAGTCTAAATTGGATTTTCCAACAACGTACCATCCAGGGCTTGCCTGGCATTGTAAAAAGGGCTCATCCGGGATTTGAACCCGGGACCGCTCGCACCCGAAGCAAGAATCATACCCCTAGACCAACGAGCCAACTTGATGGCCAATATTCAGTTAAATGCTACTCTTAGAGGGGGGAAATAAGGGCTAGAATCTGTGCTTTCACAGCCATGCCGCTTGTCCAGGGGCACGAAACAGGGTCTGACGTGGACCAGGTTGTGGTCTGACTGACCCAGTGGGAGGAGGGGGGAAGAGATGTATGCGTCCTTAGCGTTGGCATACAGCAGGTCCAGTGTCCTCTCCTCTCTACTTGGACAACACACATACTGGGTGAAGGTGGACAGTGTTGATGAGACACTGACATAGTTGAAGTTGCCTGATGTTACTATCAATGCGTTGGGGTGCTTGGTCTGAAGTTGCGCAATTTCCTTATGAATGGCGTTGCATGCCGTTCTCTGCTTTATTTCTGGAATACATTCCTGAGTTACGGTGAGACTGCTGGATCTGGCTGCTTGTTGGGGCAGCGCTCCAAACAAGAAGGACCAAAACTCGTTTACTACAGAAGGGAACATGAGTTGTGCTTGTAAGGTTGTACCTTTGTCGTTGTTAACACGCGCGACCATAACAGGCCTCCCTTATTAGCGCTTTTTTGTTTGTTAATTATCTGATTTAATAAACCTTTAAAGCGTATCCCGTCTGCGTGTGGATTCCTTATTTATGTTACAAACCCTTTGAGCCAAGGTTTGTGACAGTAGTCGACGGCCAATGTTGGACCTGGTGCCAGTGGACATCGTTCTGAGATGCTGTACCCACCCTGGATCTGATCGCCAGTTGGATGTCAGTCTCCCTGATGGACAATGAGCCAGTTCCCAGTCCCTTTCCTCATCCTTCTGCCTGTGATGCTGCATCAATCATGGGCCCAAGCCTTCAACTGCTAGGTCCCCAAAAACCAGCCTCCCTTACAGATTAGTCATTTCCAGAATGATTTTCTGTATTGAATCAGGCATGACCAGCTCAAAAGTTGACTTAATGTCAGTCACACGAGTCACTGCCATTCTTGTGGGCCCTGGCATTTTCTTGATTATATTTTCTGCAGACAGTTTTGCCTGATGTGTATTTGGGGATGAAGACCACTGTATTTCACAATTTTTGGACATGAATGTCTTGCTTGGAAGAAGAGGGATAGCAATTCCCTCATCTGGTTCAAAATCAGAACCATTAGAATCAGAATTAGCTCAAGATGGTCTTGATCTTAAGACACATTGTAATGGCAGTTTTTCTTAATGGAAGTTTTGTAAGGATACAAAGTTAGGTAGTTCATTAGATACAAATTTATTGAACCTTTCACAAGAACAGAGTATTGCAATAAGAAGACATGGAACATGAAACAGACAGGACAGACATGACACACACAACAGAGCTCTGTGACCATTGTCTCTTGGAGAGTGAGGAATCTCCAGAGAGCAAGGCCCCGAGCCTACCCTCGGCACCTGTATATATAATACCCCAACAGTTGTGAACCCAGACGTTCTTTGTACCCAAATCC
>CM059336.1:2875000-2900000 GCA_030340685.1 Protosalanx chinensis
ACGCTCATTCCGTAGCTTCTGCTGATCCCTGCGAGGACCCGATCAGGTCTGAAACATGCTCAGCAGGAAGCCTGAGAACCAGCGCTGGGAAGGTTTGCCTCAGACCACCCTGATTGTTGTTAGCTTGCTGAAAAATGTTCAACTAGCTAAAATTCCTACGTTGCCTTAATGGACAAGGCAGATGATCTTGTGTGTTCCAACGACCCCCGACACAACGCAAGTGTGGGGCAAAAGACAGCACAAACAGTAAAGGCCAGGAGAGCGTGGGTGTGCAACTCTGCTGCCTGTCACCCCAGATGGGACTTGAATCCACAATCCCTGGCTTAGGAGGCCAGTGCCTTATCCATTACGCCACTGGGGCTGGAGGCTTCCAAATGAAAGGGGTTGTTTGACAGGCGTTCAAAGGGTGCCATCTGCGTCTGGAGTCTGCCATCTGCCAATTAAGATAGCAAAGAAAGCCTTTAGTCTAATATGGATTTGGACTTTAAATAGTTTAAACCGCAAAAAAAGAGGAAAAACGTAAACTCCTTCAAGCCGGATATAAACCAGCGACCTAAGGATTTCCAATCCATTCATAAACTACAGTCCTCCGCTCTACCAACTGAGCTATCGAAGGGTGAGACCGTAACTGGTATTTTGGCGTTTTAGGCATGCAACGCTCCAATCCTCCTCCAATTAAGATAGCAAAGAAAGCTTTTAGTCTAATATGGATTTTCCAACAACGTACCATACAGGGCTTGCCTGGCGTTTCAAAATGGGCTCGTCCGGAATTTGAACCCGGGACCTTTCGTACCCTAAGTGAGAATCATACCCCTAGACCTACGAGCCAACTTTATGCTGCATTATCAGTTAAAAGCTACTCTTAGAGGGGGGGAAGAACGGCTAGAATCTGTGCTTTCACATCCACGCCATCGGTTCGGTTCCCGTTTAGAGAAACGAGTCTGTACACCTCTTTCAAAATAGGGTCTCCCTGCTTTGTCTGCTATCCTGCATTTGGACTGTAAATAGTTTAACCCGCAAAAAAGAGGAAAAAGTTAAACTCCTTCAAGCCGGATTTGAACCAGCGACCTAAGGATTTCCAATCTAGTCATAAACTACAGTCCTCCGCTCTACCAACTGAGCTATCGAAGGGTGAGACAGTAACTGGTATTTCGGCGTTTAGGCATGCAACGCTCCAGTCTTCCTTCAATTGATATAGCATAGAAAGCCTTTAGTCTATTATGGATTTTCCAACAACGTACCATACAGGGCTTGCCTGGCGTTTCAAAACGGGCTCATCCGGGATTTGAACCCGGGACCTCTCGCACCCAAAGCAAGAATCTTACCCCTTCGAGGTAGATTTGAACCAGTGACCTAAGGACTTCCAAACCAGTCATAAACTACACTCCACAACCCCCAGCAACTAAGCTATTGAAGGGTTGTTTTTTTGGCGTGGTAGGCATGCACAGCTCCAGTCCTCCTTCAATTGAGATAGCAAAGAAAGCCTTTAGTCTATTATGGATTTTCCAACAACGTACCATACAGCACTTTTAAAACAGGCTCATCCAGGACTTAAACCCGGGACCTGTCGCACCCTAAGTGTTCCGTTTTTCCCCACGGAAAAGGCTCTCCAGTGTGCCAATGGATATTACTCAGTTTGTTTTCTTTTCTTAATTGTTTATTGTCTTTCAAAGGAAACCAGCAGGTAATAAACCTGAAATAATAATAAGGATTTCAATCTCAAATAATTATCAATTGACAGCAAACATCATATGCCTCTAACACAGTACAACAAACATGGCGATAGCTGACAACACAGAGCATACAACATGAAATCAGACATAAAGAGCTTACCAAGTGGCTGCACACTGGATTGAATGTCAGTACAAACACACCAAACAAAACTCCCGCTTCCTTATCACAGTGACACCAGTCACATGGGCTCACTGCACACCTTTCTCTTAAAAAGAAACCACACTTTTGCTCAACCTGAAACAGTACTCACATGTTGGCAGCTCTGGTATAACATAAACATTTTAATGAAACTTATAATTATTATATAACTTATATGATAAGAAACGTATATATAATAAAATAATGAACTAATAAACTTCACAAATGTCCATGTTTATAGAAAACGCAACACTAAGCGAGAAACATACCCCTAGACCAAGACACCGCTTTCAAAATAGGGTCTCCCTGCTTTGTCTGTTATCCTTCGGCTGGACAGGAAATAGTTTAAACTGCAAAAAAAATAGGAAAACTCCTTCGAGCCGGATTTGAACAAGCGACCTAAGGATTTCCAAACCAATCACAAACTACAGTCCTCAACCCCCACCAACTAAGCTACTTTGGCATGGTAGACATGCACAGCTCCAGTCCTCCTTCAACTGAAATAGCAAATAAAGTCTTTGTGATCACTTACCTGTCTTCAGTGTCTTCCATCAATTATTACGCCTGAGGCAAACCTCAGCATGCACCGCAACAAGGTTTGAAACGACATTGCTGGAACAGGGACATGAACCCTGGGCCCTCAGATTAATTGTCTGATTTTCTGCAGACTGAACTATCCAGGCCCTGGAGAAGGCGGGAATCCACGTGGCAGATGGGGCTGGGCAACATGTCAATGTTTTTCCTCATCTGGATGTCCTCAAAAAGTTTACCACGCGGTCAAACCAACTCAAAGACAAGGATGTCCACCGCAAGAGCCATGCATTGGCCAGGAATCGAAGTTCAGCTGTGTTGTCATCCAAATGCTTATTATTGCCTTATGAGATGTCTCAGCAAATCCCACTGGCGCTGCCTGCTTACAAGAGGGCACCGGCCGCTCCTCATGCGCTCTGCGGTGCGTTCCGATGATGCTTTGTGCTTGGAGCTCTGCGGAGGCCTCAGTCACCATATCAAACACTTGCTCCCCACCGTTAATGAACACCTTCAGCCTCGCTGGATGCATAAAGTGGGACCTTATTTTACGTTCACGCAACTCCTTTCGTATCCCAGAATACTGGCTCCTCTTCTTCATTACCGCTGTTGAATAATCTTGGTCTAAATAAATCCTCTCTCCATCATATTTGATCAGGGCTCTCTTTTTGTCCCAGGCCTATTGAACGAGGCGCTTCTCCATCCTCTGGTTTCTTTTGGGAGGTTCTGTATGCAGCAACTATGAACAATTCGTTTTCAGGAATGTCCAGCATCCCAGATGTCAGCTCCTTTAAGAGTCTCATGCTCCACCGACTGAGCTAGCCAGGCTTGCTAAAGATGTTCTGAATCACCTGACGTCTTCAGACTTTCTTAACTGGAAAAGCAAAATGCCTTCATGCAACATACATGTACTAATTCTTACAAGTCTACAAAGGTGCTGCTGGGATTTGAACTCAGGATCTCCTGTTTACAAGACAGGTGCTTTCAACCAGCTAAGCCACGGCAGAACATTAAAGCAACAACCAGAGCAGGCGAGGACACAAACAACACAAAACTGTAATTAGGTGTAAATTATGTTTTATTTACACACAAAATGAATAATAGGTAACAAAGGGAGGACGGAAGACGGACTAGAGGTGGCACCAAAGAAAATAAAACAAGCCACCACCATAACAAGGGGTTCCTATGCTCTCCTCCTGGCCGTACCACAACACGTTCTTACAATGAAGTCTACAAATGTGCTGCTGGTATTTGAACCCAGCATTTCATGTTTACAAGACACGTGCTTACAACCAGCTAAGCCACAGCACCCATGATTCAACGTTGTTTATTAATCTTTAAGATGCTTTGGAAGAGTGCAGAAAACGCCAATATGTGGCCACGCCCAACGTGGGGCTCAAACCCACGACCCTGAGATCAAAAGTCTCATGCTCTACCGACTGAGCTAGCCGGGCTTGCTGAAGTTCATGAAAGGCGTTCTGAATCACCTGACGTATTCATACTTTCGTAACTGGAGTATCAAAAGGGTCTTCATGCAACATACAGTACATGTGCTCATTCTTACAATGAAGTCTACAAATGTGCTGCTGGGATTTGAACCCAGGATCTCCTGTTTACAAGACAGGTGCTTTCAACCAGCTAAACCACAGCACCCATATTTCAACATTGTTTATCATTCTTAAAGATGCTTTGGACAGTGCAGGAAAGGCCTTAAAGTTGTTCTTGCTCTGTTCTTTTGCCTTTGTGTTTTTGGTATGGAGGCAGGTTAGAAACCTGTTTTTTGTTTTCCTAGTTTTGGATTAGGCAAGTTAGTTTTGGTTAGCATGTTTTATTTGTTGTTTTGGGCGAGACTCACCCTGAAGCCCTGCACTACCCTAATTACTTAAACATTGCGTATTCTGTATGTCTGGTATCTCTGGTCATTTGTTTGTTTGGTAGCGGAGGTGAAGAGGGGAAGGTTTTCTTTGGTTTTGTTCGTCCGGTTCCCCTAGTCCGGACGTAATAAGACGTTCTGAATCACCTGACGTATTCAGACTTTCTTAACTGGAAAAGCAAAAGGGCCTTTATGCAACATATATGTGCAGAAAACGCCAATATGTGGCCACACCCAACGTGGGGCTCGAACCCACAACCCTGAGATTAAGAGTCTCATGCTCTACCGACTGAGCTAGCCAGGCATGCTGAAGTCAATGAAAGGCGTTCTGAAACACCTGACGTATCCAGACTTTCGTAACTGGAAAAGCAAAAGGGCCTTTATGCAACATACATGTGCTCATTCTTACAATTAAGTCTACAAAGGTGCTGCTGGGATTTGAACCCAGGATCTCCTGTTTCTCCTGTTCAACCAGCTAAGCCACAGCACCCATGATTCAACATTGTTTATCAATCTTTAAGATGCTTTGGAAAGTTTAGAAAACGCCAATATGTGGACATGCCCAACGTAGGGCTCGAACCCAAGACCCTGAGATTAAGAGTCTAATGCTCTACAGACTGAGCTAGCCAGGCTTGCTGATATCAATAAAAGGCGTTCTGAATCACCTGACGTATTCAGACTTTCTGAATTGAAAAGCAAAAAGGGCCTTAATGCAACATACATGTGCTCATTCTTACAATGAAGTCTACAAAGGTGCTGCTGGGATTTGAACCCAAGATCTCCTGTTTACAAGACAGGTGCTTTCAACCAGCTAAGCCACAGCACCCATGATTCAACAGTGTTTATCAAATGGTTTCGATGCATCGACCTCTGGGTTATGGGCCCAGCACGCTCCCGCTGCGCCACTCTGCTGCTGTTGCAGTGTCTCAAATCCACAATCTCAGCAGTATGAGGCCAGCGCCCCATCCACTTGGCCAGTAGGGCTTGAGGCTCATGCATTTCAGCCACAGAATTGAGATTGTCCCTCAGTCTCGTGATCGCTGAGGCGCAACCACGCTTTGACTTCAGAGTCTTCAAAAGAGCCTCGGACGCCCACCGCCTTCAACCTCATTGAGCCACCCCGATCAAACGTAACCAACCATGGCTGCCACTCTTTTCCTTCCTCCCTGACATGGCGTTGACTTTTTTTTTCAGGATTTGTAAGGACGGCATCTTTCCGTATTGGCGGTCTCCCTACAGGGCCTGGATAGCTCAGTCGGCAGAGCATCAGACTTTTAATCTAAGTGTCCAGGTCCCTGTTCGGGCGATGTATGTTCAAACCTTGTTGCGGCGCTTGCTGAGGTGTTCTGTGTTGGCTGAGGTGTTCAGCGGCCTTTTACCTGAGCGTTCGGAGTTCCTGGTTCCTTCCAAGCAACGCAATAGGTCACAATGATATGGAATCAGAAAGAGCAATTTAAACACCGACAACAGCTTGAGGTGTTGAAAAGCTCTACCATCGAGAGTTTTCCCTGACCGGGAATCGAACCCGGGCCGCAGCGGTGAAAGCGCCGAATCCTAGCCACTAGACCACCAAGGAGGATTTGTCAGTTGCTGTCAAAACATGAGCACCTAGTTGCAGGGCTAAAGTGCCCAGGCTGAGTAACTCCTAGGAGACCTTGGCCAAAATAAAGGCATTGCTGAGATTTGAAGTCAGGATTTCCTGTTTACTAAACAGGCGCTTTGACCAAATAAGCCACGGCGCCTCTCTGAGAAGCACGAGGAAGAGATTTTCGAGCGTCTTCAACTCTAATGGTCGAGACAGGTCCTTTTCGAACAGGGCAGTGCCCACATCAGAAACAAACACGGACTCGAACCAACATCCTTTCGCCTCACTGCTCGCTGACTGAGCTTGGAGTTAAACCCACAACACTTGAGAGAAGAGGGCATTTGCTCACACTCTCCTATCCCACAGGTAACAGGAAGGTTTGTCTTTTTGTTGTCATTTTGTCAGGCTCACGCGTTTCATTCAAACTGTCTGGGAGGAGGGGCCTTGCTAGCCTCCAAGCCTTGTTGGCGCAGTAGGCAGCACGTCAGTCTCTTAATCTGAAGGTCGTGAGTTCGAGCCTCACAAAAGGCAGTAGATTTTTTTCATAACCAAAATAGCATCCGTTTCCAAATGAAAGGGTCGTTTGACAGGTGTTCAAAGGGCACCATCTGCGTCTGGAGAGGTTGGCTCGGCAGCTCTGGCCTGTCAACAAAGCAGCTCTGGCCCGGTAGCAGAGCAGGTGTGGCCGGTTAGCTCAGTTGGTCAGAGCGTGGTGCTAATAACGCCAAGGTCGTGGGTTCGATACCCACACGGGCCAAAGACCTTCTTTAAATGTCCTTTCCTGTTTGATTTAGACAATATGTGGTGAGGCTTTCAAATGCTTCATCAGGGCTTTTGGTAAACCCGTGAGGTTTGCAATTTGCTGTCTGCTCGAAAAGGGGTGACTGGTCCAGGCTGAGACGATTGCGACGCTGGACCTGGTGCGCAAGCCTGTCTCATTGAAACAACCGAACGACTGGACAAACCTGTCCTTTCTCCAGAGCCCTGGTGCCAGATTCAGCTTCAATACGTTATTCATAGAATGTGGGTTAAGGGACAAGGCAGATGATCTTGTGGGTTCCAACGACCCCTGAGACAACGCAAGTAGGGGGCAAAAGACAGCGCAAGCAGTAAAGGTCAGGAGAGCGTGGGGGTTCAAAATATCATAGCAGAGGATGGTTTCGATCCATCGACCTCTGGGTTATGGGCCCAGCACGCTTCCGCTGCGCCACTCTGCTGACTGTCATCCCAGATGGGACTTGAACCCACATTCCCTGGCTTAGGAGGCCAGTGCCTTATCCATTAGGACACTGGGGCTGGAGGCTGTCACTACTCCGCTCCACTGGGTGTTAGGAGGGGTGGAGCAATGCAGCTGAATCGATGGCGCAGGCTGCAGTGCGTGTTTGTGAGTTTGAGCTTCTTAAGGGGCAGGGTTGTGAATGTTGGTGTATTAGATAAGATGATCCTTTATTTGTTCCGCAGGGTGGTCATTGCAGTTTGCAACAGCAGCAGGGAACACTACAGCCCTCAGAGTAACAGTTTAAAAACAAGGATGTCGACAGCAAGAGACAAGCATTGGCTGGGAAGCGACCCTGCACATCCCACATGGTAGGCAAGAATTCTACCACTGAACCACCAATGCAACTATAGACACCATCTATGAGGTCATGTGACACAACCCGCTCTCGCCGTCACGCCTAGGCAAGGGCAGGGAAACATGCCAAATTGCGCCAAAAGCCAAACTGATGTGCAGTGTCTGTAACGGTAATGGTAATGGTATAATGGCCAGCACTCTGGGCTCTGAATCCAGCAATCCGAGTTCAAATCTCAGTGGAACCTGGGACGGTGGTCGAGTATCTGTCACCTTTTATCGAGTCATATTCAGGATTCGCCATACAATTATGTGAGGAGCGAAAGGATGTGCTCAGTCGTCCGAGTAGCGCTGTGATGGCAAAGCGGGTGGAAACCAAAAGGGTTAATAACAGTCCCTTCTGCCCATCAGGGAATTGAACCCTGGTATCCCACGTGACAGGTGGGGATACTAACGAGGACACAACGATAGGTGAGTTTTCCGTCACGGATCACCACCAACTCAAGGGCCCTGAATGGAAGGCGGGAATCCGCGTGGCAGGAGGGGCTGGGCAACATGTCAATGTTTTTCCTCATCTGGCTGTCCTCAAAAAGTTTACCACGCGGTCAAACGAACTCAAAAACAAAGATGTCGACCGCAAGAGCCATGTATTGGCCGGGAATCGAACCGGGTCCTTTTAGGGATCATTTCTATAGTTCTTAACTTGTGAAATGTGTTTTTAAAGTGTTTGGTCTCAAAAACCACGATGATGAGATAGGATATTCCCTTCTGAGTGTGAAACAAGCAGAGTGTAATGATTCACTTCATCTGCTATTTTTGACTGTTCACTGCTTCATAATGATGCTTTAAGGGAGGGAATATGATCAGAGTGGTTAAGTACATCTGTGAAAAATATAATAACTGAGAAGTATCACTTATTAAATTAATCTGTAATTTAGTGGATTAATTGTTTTTACTGCATAATGAGGTCAAGACTTTCTTGGGAGCTCTGAGTCTGATAATAAAATGGAATGAATGTGTTTTTACCTGAGTAGAAAATGAGTGGAAGAGGCATATAAAAATGGGGTAAAAATATATCTCAGTCTACAGTAATGTTTTGCAATTGAAAGTATTTAGTTATTTATGATATTTAAGGGATTGCGTTAACATGACACTGTTATAGTTGTGATATTTGACTTAATGCCCATGGTACATTTATAGAGTGAATATTTAGTGAAAAAGAGTCGTGTCCCTGCCGAGGTTGAACCATACAGATGCCTCTGATGTCAGCCAGGGGGCGGGGCTCAGAGTACCAAGATGTCACCATGACTGGTAACTGCAGCTCTGTGATACGGTGCTCTGCTTCACCTGCTCTCTAGTTAAGAGTTCTATAGTTCTTAACTTGTGGAATGTGTTTCTAAAGTGTCTGGTCTCACTATCCACAATGATGAGATATGATATTTCCTTCTGAGCGTGAAGCAAGTTGAGAGTAATGATTCATTTCATCTGCTTTCAACTATTGATGAACGTTCACTGCTTCCTAGTGGAGCTGTGAGGAAGGGGATATGATCAGAGTGGATCTCAGTTCTCTGTTAAAAGTAATTATAACAGTATTGAACTAGACATCACTTATTTTTCAAAACAAACGCCTAGAAAACACACCCAAAGTAAACTGACAGCTGTTCTTGAACCATTTGGACTACATGTATAAGGTTGGTCTCTTTTGAAAGGTGGAAGTCTGAAGTTGTATCTCCTGTTGTCAGGACCCTTGTAATTCCTACTGGTTGTGAGTAATAGAAGCTGGAACACAAGCAAGTGGAAATATTTCATTTCCGTCTAGATTTTTTTGGGAAAACACAGGCCTGAAAAGGCCTACAAGTGGTATCTATTAGCTGGAAAACACAACTGGACAGTGGCATGAAGCCTTACCTGGTACATATCAAAAGTTGAATGAAATACTAAGAAAAAATGAATGTCATACACCTGTTTTTCTAAGGGTATGTCCAGACGTTTTGCTTGTGTGCCATTTGGAGACACCAAATGGACACTTTGGTAACCCTGCCATATTTTCAGCATAAAAAGGCTACAACTTTTGACCTATTTCATGTACAGTTACAAAGTAGTGCTCTAATGAAAGGTGACACTTAGATTAATCATATGCCATATCAAATTCACCATTACTGTTGCTGAAACTGAGCGACTGATGCATCAGAGTGACTTTTTAGAGATAATTTCTTCCCCCAATAAATGCACAAAATAATTTTTTGAATTGTTATAGAACAAAAAAGAAATCCAACATATTTGCTATTGTAAATCTCAGTGGCTCATCACTGGATGTGCTTGACGTGCTGTCCTGGGACATTTCAATTTGTGGCTGGCTGCTGAGTTGAGGTGGATCCAGCTCACACGGTTCTTCAGATGTTTTACTGTAATGACAAAATAAAATAACAGTCAGTTAGATAACTTACTGTGTGTAACGGCCTACATTCAACACACTGAACAAAAGCTCTCTCTTGTAAGTGAAAAACTTTCAGTACTAAATCAACTCACTGACCTACAGGGACCCAGGTGAGGGTCACTAGTGAACTCACTGAACCCACAACAAAGAATTCTGCAGCACCCCTCCCCCATCATTATAAGTCTAGTCTAATTCACCTCATAATAAATATATATATATATATATATATATATATATATGCACTACCGTTCAAAAGTTTGGGGTCACCCAAAACTTTTGTGTTTTCCATGAAAAGTCACACTTATTCACTACCATATGTTATGAAATGAATAGAAAATAGAGTCAAGACATTGACAAGGTTAGAAATAATGATTTGTATTTGAAATAAGATTTGTTTTACATCAAACTTTGCTTTCGTCAAAGAATCCTCCATTTGCAGCAATTACAGCATTGCAGACCTTTGGCATTCTAGCTGTTAATTTGTTGAGGTAATCTGGAGAAATTGCACCCCACGCTTCCAGAAGCAGCTCCCACAAGTTGGATTGGTTGGATGGGCACTTCTTGCGTACCATACGGTCAAGCTGCTCCCACAACAGCTCAATGGGGTTCAGATCTGGTGACTGCGCTGGCCACTCCATTACCGATAGAATACCAGCTGCCTGCTTCTGCTCTAAATAGTTCTTGCACAATTTGGAGGTGTGTTTAGGGTCATTGTCCTGTTGTAGGATGAAATTGGCTCCAATCATGCGCTGTCCACTGGGTATGGCATGGCGTTGCAAAATGGAGTGATAGCCTTCCTTATTCAGAATCCCTTTTACCCTGTACAAATCTCCCACCTTACCAGCACCAAAGCAACCCCAGACCATCACATTACCTCCGCCATGCTTAACAGATGGCGTCAGGCATTCTTCCAGCATCTTTTCATTTGTTCTGCGTCTCACAAACGTTCTTCTTTGTGATCCAAACACCTCAAACTTGGATTCATCCATCCACAACACTTTTTTCCAGTCTTCCTCTGTCCAATGCCTGTGTTCTTTTGCCCATCTTAATCTTTTTCTTTTATTGGTCAGTCTCAGATATGGCTTTTTCTTTGCCACTCTGCCCTGAAGCCCAGAATCCCGCAGCCGCCTCTTCACTGTAGATGTTGACACTGGTGTTTTGCGGGTACTATTTAATGAAGATGCCAGTTGGGGACCTGTGAGGCGTCTGTTTCTCAAACTAGAGACTCTAATGTACTTATCTTCTTGTTTACTTGTGCAACGCGGCCTCCCACTTCTTTTTCTACTCTGGTTAGAGCCTGTTTGTGCTGTCCTCTGAAGGGAGTAGTACACACCGTTGTAGGAAATCTTCAATTTCTTAGCAATTTCTCGCATGGAATAGCCTTCATTTCTAAGAACAAGAATAGACTGTCGAGTTTCAGATGAAAGTTCTCTTTTTCTGGCCATTTTGAGCGTTTAATTGACCCCACAAATGTGATGCTCCAGAAACTCAATCTGCTCAAAGGAAGGTCAGTTTTGTAGCTTCTGTAAGGAGCTAAACTGTTTTCAGATGTGTGAACATGATTGCACAAGGGTTTTCTAATCATCAATTAGCCTTCTGAGCCAATGAGCAAACACATTGTACCATTAGAACACTGGAGTGATAGTTGCAGGAAATGGGCCTCTATACACCTATGTAGATATTGCACCAAAAACCAGACATTTGAAGCTAGAATAGTCATTTACCACATTAGCAATGTATAGAGTGTATTTCTTTAAAGTTAAGACTAGTTTAAAGTTATCTTCATTGAAAAGTACAGTGCTTTTCCTTAAAAAATAAGGACATTTCAATGTGACCCTAAACTTTTGAACGGTAGTGTATATATCGGTTTTCTGCTGTACAAATAAGTGCAAATATAAAACAAAACTTACTTGTCCAGAGTAATGTCTTCGCCTTCCAGAAACATTTCTTCTGCAACCGAATCGTAATCAGATGCGTCTGTATTTACTTCAGATAAATCGCTGTGAGATAAATCTCCATAGTCATCTTCTGTAACTTTTTTCATTGCTTCAGAAACAGAATACTTGAGTTTCTGCTTTTGTTTCGCCGCATGATCAAACTAATTCTAACTATTCTTGAAGAACGCACAAATATCGGTGAGCGCACGAAAATAGCGAAAGTCGACTGCCCTCTCTACGCACTGAAATACAACTCCAGAACGTTTACCTGGATGGGGAAAGGTATATACCAGCTTTTTCAGAATTCGATTGGCTACAAGATGTGACACTCAGTTTTCTGATCGGGTTTGATTGGTCTGATTTACATAGCAACAAACACAAGGTGGGTGTGTTTTTGCGCACCGGTTTTGGCAGCCATTGGTTGCCTTGGAAGGCCCCAACACCAGAAAGTATTTATCCTATTGGCTCAACAAGCTGTCACTCGAAAGACAAGGGTCTCACTGACATTTTAAGACCATGGAATTGAAAATACACAGGAATAAACTCGATTTATAACGAGTTCAAGTCAAGTGATGAACTCTTGGGTTCGCTAAATCAGAATGATGCAACAAGGGATTATGGTTATTTTTTGGATGAAATACATTGTTTTGGACTAAAAACTTTACATTTTTAGATAGTTTGAACGATTTGGAATGTAACTATATCATTGTTTTGGGATGTTTTTCTGGACACAGAACACTGTCAGCATCCAAATGGTGAGTGGGTCCCCTTTTTCGATGCATTGCTTAGGGGGGGGGAGTGTTGACAAAGACGTGGATTGTACTTTATGTTGCAAATTGATTTAGAAATGGTTTACACTAAAAGAAGCACAAGAATCTTAGCTTTCCAAAGACGTATTGTATGTGTATCATTCTTAAAGCCAATCCTGGCTAACAGACGATATACTGAAGAGTAGCTTTGGAATGCCCGCCGGCGGCCATGGTCGAAATAGGAGGTTAAAAGACAATTGGCGACCCATTACTTTGTTAACTATCGATTATAAAATATTGTCTTTAGCCTTTGCAAACAGATTAAAGACAGGACTTGATAATATTGTGGCTGAAACCCAGTCAGGTTTTATGAAGGGTAGACATATTAGTAACAATATTAGACTTGTATTAGACCTACTTGACTATGCAAACGAAGTACATTCAAAAGCTTTCATTCTATTTTTAGATTTTTATAAAGCCTTCGACACCATTGAACATGGCTTTCTTATAGAATGTCTCAAGCTCTTTGGTTTTGGGACAACATTTGTAGAAATAATTTTTATGTTTTATAAAGGAATTAATAGTTCTGTTATATTAAACTTCAACACATCTCAAAGATTTGATATAAAGCGAGGTGTTAGACAAGGTTGCCCTATTTCGCCCTTTTTATTTATTTTAGCTGTTGAGCTGTTATCCATAAATATTGCCCAAAATCCAGACCTTAAAGGCATAACTATATTTGATAGAGAAATAAGAATTTCGCAACTGGCGGATGATACAACCCTTTTCCTCAGAGATAGAGATCAATTACCAAAGGCTATTGAGCTAGTTGAACAGTTTTCTTCAGCCTCAGGATTAAAGCTAAATATATCTAAATGTGAATTATTGCCTTTGCATAATTGTGATGAAACATCAATAGACAACGTTCCTATAAAGAATGTGGTGAAATATTTAGGTATTCATATGACAAGAAATCTTTTAGTTAGACAGCATTTAAACTTTAACGAGAGAATTAAGAAAACTAGTATAGTTGAACAGTATATTCAATCTCTGGCTTCAAAGGGACTTAACATTGTATGGTAGAGTACTGTTATCTAAAGCTGAGGGGCTGTCTCGTTTTGTTTATCCGTCACTTTCTCTCTTTGTTAATGACTCCACAGCCAATGTCATCAATAAGTTATTCCTTGATTTTATTTGGAAAAATAAACCCCACAAACGTAAAAAAGCAGTATTATCTAACAGTAGAGCGGACGGAGGTCTTGAAGTTTTAAATTTCATCGATACTGTTAATACTTTTAAAGTTAATTGGCTTAAAAGATGCTTAGCTAACCCACATTCTTTATGGTTTTTCATCCCTAACCACATTTTTTATAAAATTGGTGGTCTCTCTTTTGTTTTGATATGTAATTACGCACCAAACAGACTTCCTGTTGCATTGTCAAAGTTTCATCAGCAGTCTCTTCTTGCCTGGAAGTTATGCTACATCCACAACTTTTCTCCTCACAGAACTTTCTTATGGAATAATAATAATATAACTATTAAAAATACTTCCCTCTTTTATCCAAAGTGGTTTGAAAGAAATATTAACAATATTTTGTCTTTATTTGATGAACATGGCTCAATAATATCATATGAGAACTTTATGACAAAGCACAGTTTTCCTATTCCCTTCAAGGAATTCAATGCCGTAACTAAGGCTATTCCTTCAGGTTTGTCTCATCTGATTAAGAGTCATGTTTGTTTTAATGAAGTACATACTTCCTATGATCTACCTACATTGTCATTGAATGGCATGGAATTAAAAGATAAAAAATGTAATAATAGATTCATTCGTCAAACATTGCAAAGCAAAAACAAAATTATTCCAAGAGGAAAATTCTACTGGAATTCGCATTTGGAAAACATAAATTGGAAAAAGACGTGGCTTTTACCTCATCAATTTTGTATTTCCAACAAGGTAAAAGAAATTCATTTTAAAATTTTACATAAAATCTATCCAGTCAATTCTATAATTTCTAAATATATGGATGTTGATAGCTCCTGCTCCTTTTGTGGACTCGCTGATGAAACACTTGCCCACTTTTTTTTTTATGTGAATATACAAAGAAATTTTGGTCTGATTTAAGTTGTTTCATTTTCCGTCCACCCATGGTTATTCATGATTTTATTCTTAAAGATGTGATATGTTACTTTGACGATGGTAAAGATAAATCTCTTATTTATATGGTAAATTTTTTAATTTTACTTGGGAAATTTTTTATTCACAAACAAAAATTCTTAGAATCCCATCCCTCTTTCCAGGTTTTTTTTTGTAGAATTTAAATCATTTTTTAAGTCCCTTTCCCTGGTAAAAAATGAAAAAGCCTATAGATTTATTAAGTGTTATCAAACTAGATTTCATGAACTTCCTTGACAACAGGTCAAATGAATTCATACCTCTTTAGCTAGATTTATTCTTTATATTTTTACAAATGTTAAATGTTTTTTTTTCCATCCATCCTTTATGTATTCTGTATATTTATTTATTTATTTATATAATTAATATGACAATTAATGTACAAAATATGTATGTGTATGTTTATTGTATGTTAAATATTGTGTTGCTCTCTGAGTTTGTATTGCATAATTGTTTTGTTTAATGTAATTGCATAATTGTTTAATACATTTGTAAAAAAAAAATAAAAAAATAAAAAATAAAGAAAATAGATTGTTGTACATGTATAGATATGTGTGTGTGTGTGTGTGTACGAATTACATCCGAAACATTAAAATATTACTCTTAATAGAGTAATGGAGATTTATTGGGCAATATATTTTTTTATCACTATTTAATATACATTGTGAAAACGTGTTTCACCCTGCCATATTTGAAATAAGAGCTTTAAAAAATAGTAAATGTGATTTCTTTCAATACAGAACCTGCATTTCCAGATGCAGCCAAAGTCCAAAAAACATGAAAGCACATCAGAGATTGTGACTGTACAAGGTTAAACAAAATCACATCCTGCTCATTCAACTCCAAAAGACAATACAAAAACCTACATCGGCCAAGGGCAGGATACTGATTCAAGGGATGATGATGTTTTGAATCATCTCGAGCCTTCTTCTGCTGTCCCTGACTCCTGCTTTGAAACTATTGATCTGACCAGTGCAGTTCCAGAATCGGAGTCTAACTCTGAACTAGACACTATTGAGTGGGATCCAGAAGATGACCTTGGTGAAGAAAATTACGATGAGACAGATGTCATAACATTTCATTTTGTCAACAATGAGGATGTCACACAGGTAATGTGATTAAAATAAGCAAAGGAAGTATAAATAGTAATACAGGTATTAAAACCAGTAAAAAGTTTGTCCACACTGTGATACTGTAGAAACATGGCGGTGCAACATGGTGTCCACCGCGCCCTGCTCCTATGTAGATTTTTATTTTTTTCTGTTTTCTTAATTTTATAAAAATGTAAGTGGAATGTTTACCATCTCACCAGTGTTCCTGAATTTCAAGAGAACACTGGCTTATGAAGAAGACTCGTTTAGAAAATGTTTTATAGATTGCAATCACATATTATACATGTAGGTCAAAGTGTCTGCTGTCAAATAATACTGTATTCTTAATTCATTCTTCAGAGTGTTGACCTGAGTGGAGAACTTATTCAGGATATAACCCTCCAGTTGTCTTCAGCTAATGACCTGCCTACACCAAATGTGCCGTCCATACACGAGGCAGCATTGCAAACTGCACAAGTAAGATTAAGCACTACAAGAAACCCTGAACACATTATTTAAACTAGTATACGATTTTAGAGAACTGCTAAGATATAATTAAGTTGTTCAGCATAGCATTTTTTCCCAACACTGTGTATCTGGATGGTATAATAGGATAAAAGTAGGGAGATCATGTTCAAAAGTAGATTCATTGTGTTTCAAATCCATTTTCAAAATACATTCACATACTCATATTTGGATATAGAAATGTGATAGTCTGCGTTATAAACTGACGGTGTGCTGTTTGAGGGTAATGAAGGGAAGCTTTCGAGCTTCATTAGTGGAAATAGCATTCCAACATTATTTGTACTTTGACACCAATGTAGCACACCTGAATAATCAAGAGCGGCTCGAAGAGTTGTATTTATATAGAGTTGTTTCTTTTAATAGATTCTCTGTAAATATTACATTTCCTTCACTCATTGGCCAATCTTTTCACAATGTGTATTGTCTTTTTCCCGCAGGACAGTGGACGGACTTTCTCCCCACAAGATTTCCCGTCAAGTTCATACAGCCAACCTTTCTCATCAACCTCAGCTGGCAACTCCGAGGCAAGTCCACGACGAGCATCAATTTGCAGGATGAAGGTGGTTGCTGATCTTGTGGCTGTATTTATGGACAGCAGCATTTTGAATTTGACTCTGAACATGGACTTTGTCAATGAAAAAGCTATTGATGCTGATGGAGTGTCAAGGGAAGTTTACACTGCATTCTGGGAGCAGTTTCTTGAACAGTGTGAAGGGGAATCAGAGCGAGTTCCAAAGCTGAGGCCCGATTTCTCTGAGGTTGAATGGCAAGCAGTTGGTCGGATCTGGGTGAAAGGTTTCCTCGAACATGGTGTCATGCCAGTGACGCTTTCAAAGGCTTTCATTTTAGCCTGCATCCATGGAATTGACTCAGTTGATACTGACATCCTGATGAGCTCATTTCTCGAATACCTCCCTTCTGTTGAGAGATCAGCTGTTGAAAAAGCTCTCCAGGGCACAATGGAGGAAAGTGATGAAGAGGAATTGCTTGACCTTTTCACAAGGATGGGTTCCCATATCCTACCTCCAAAGAACAACATGGAGGCTGCAATCAAAATAATGGCTCACAAAGCCATTCTCCAAGAGCCAAAATATATACTCGATTGCTTCTCCACATCCATGGCACTTGTACAGATAAGGTTGTCAGACAAGCAAAGTGTGTTGTCTCTATATGAGTCAAAGAAGGCCACAGGAAAAAGAGTGTTTCAACTGTTGGAAACATCAAAAGTGGTGCTGTCTCAGAGAGAACAGACAACATTTAACCACCTGCAACGTTATGTGAAAAATGCTGAACCAACCCAAGCAGCAAAAATCCTGCGTTTCTGCACTGGGTCTTCTGTCATATGTGTTGATAAAATATTGGTTTGCTTCAACGCTGAAACCGGGCTCAGCAGAAGGCCCATTGGTCATACCTGTGGAGCTACCCTTGAAGTACCGTACACTTACGGTTCATACCCTGAATTTCGCACTGAGTTTGACAACATACTGTCCAGCAACTACTTGAATATGGACATTCTTTAAACTTTTGGGCAGTCTTATATCACTTGATAATACAAGTTGTAATATTATTTTAATTTAAAAAAATGTTTTGTTGGTTTGTCATTTTTCTACGCATACACGCATACATAATAGTTGTTTCATGTCATTTTATGATGCATGATTAATATTGAGTTGAAACAGTAATCCGTGTGCCTCACTGCCTTTTTTTTTCTTCTCCTCCACATTTTCTACAATAGTAAATTGACTTAATTGTTCTTGTGATCAGACTAGTATTACTTTTCATAACTTGACATGTTTTGACTGTTAACATTCCTGCAGTCTTCTCAATGTCACATGATGTTGCTGTGGTGTCAAGACAGCTGATTTCATACAGGTTTCAGGTCATCCTACCTGAACCGGCAGGACGACCGCACCGCACCCCCTACTGTATACAATCAACTGTCTGGTCATCGCAGCAACATCTTGTGACATTTAGAAGAAGACTGCAGGAACTTGTCATGGTATGAAAAGTAATACTAGTCTGATTACAAGAACAATTAAGTCAGTTGTTCTTGAAAAAGTACAATTATTAATTAATTGTTAAGTTTTTCATCAAGCTATTGTGGCCAGTGTAAAATATGGCCTGAAAATACCTTGAAACAGCACCAAACACGTTTGGCAGTTTTTTGTTTATTCAGAGTTCCACACCAGGATTACATACAAGATAGCAATATAGTTACAGTAATAAAAAAATTCCAGTCTCAACAAAAACATGAATAGCGTGTGTTGTCATTTTTCAACCCATCTCTCAGTATTTTAAACTACAGGTTGTAAATGCTCAGATAATTTCCTGTCTGTAACATGTCAGTATTTGTACTGATTGGCCATGAAAAGTTCGATAGATACATACATTTCTTTGGTCTCATCATTCCAAATCCAAGGGCGTCAGATGGCTTAACGGGTTAAGGCGTTGGCCTCATGATCGGAAGGTTGTGAGATCGAGCCCCAGCTGTGGCTATGTGATGTTGTTTCCTTGGGCAAGGCAATTCACCCCACTTGCCTCAGGGAGAATGTCCCTGTACTTACTGTAAGTCGCTTTGGATAAAAGCGTCTGCTAAATGAATAAATGTAAATCCAATGATATTCTACCATGACAGAATAAGTATTCACATTTAGTAACTGAAGCCAGTTATACCTTTTGTTGAATACAACCCTAACTGAAAAAAGTGACACATTTGTTACACGTAGAGTTCTAAAATTGATCAACATTTTATTTACTCCCCCCCCCCATTTCTGTGTTTCTAAAATATCGTTTAAAGGAATAGAATATTTGCCAAAAGCTAGAAATGTTGAGTTATGACTTTAAAGGAAACTTATCAAGGAAAAGGACACCAAGGTAAAATAACTTAAGTGACCAAAAGATCCTGCTACTTCGAAGCTCAACACAAGACACAACTAAATACTTCTGACCTACACACATGCACTGATGACCTCTCTGAGGTGCATGTACAAGTTCACTGCCTGATATGGATCTGTTGGTAGAGTGAGATTGGACTCAGCCATAAATATGTTGCATAGTTCATATAGATCTGGATCACACGGTTTGGTCAGGCGAAAGACACAGGCACTTTTGCACAGTTGAAAATCACCATCTTCAATTGGGGAAAGGTAGTCTCTTGTCCCATAGAGGTCAGGTAATGCAAACATCACGTTCGGCCGACCGCTGGGGACTTTAGGGTTTTTTGATGGCCTGATGGTGTGTGTGTTCCAAACCTGTGCAGTGTCATCCAACTCATCCTGTTAAAAGTAAGAATATAAAAATAGTAACTATCAAATGAAATCAAGCACAACATTGTAGCATTCACCCTCATCCCCCCCCCCCCCCAACCCCCAACCTCTGTCTCTTTCTTTCATGCCCCTCTCTGTCAACTCTGTTTATATCTCCCTTTTCTACTTTTCCTCTTCTTCCTCTAATCGGACCCCTCATATCTCACTCACATTCACATGTATATCATTAATTGACTCACCTGGATGAGTCCCATGCAACAGAACTGAAGGAGACCTTTATCCAGAAACCCACCATCAAAGAAACCGTTGTCTCTGAGGTCAGCAAACAACGTTAACCAGAACTCCATGCATTCCCTACGGAGAAAACCCCACCAATATTCAATCCTTTGATTGGCGGTGCTGGCTCCCTCCAAGTAACTGTCAATAGTGCAGTCTGGCTGAATGGGGACGAGCAAACGCTGAAAGTCTCTGACGTGGCCATTTTCGGTTCCAAGATCGCCGCGCACAACTCTGGGACAGCCCCCTAAACGCTGCACTGCTTCTATATAATACCCTCCAATCAACTTTGGGTCACTACTTGTTGTGTAAAATCATTTTCCTTGAGAAGCCATCGATACTTCCATTGATGCAAATGCCATATGGCTTAAGTTTATCATAAGAGTCAATGTGCCATATGAAGTTCGGCCCTTTGGAGAAGTAATTTCGTCGTCTGAGACGTCTGGCTAGCCTTCGTGCCACTCCTATGGGATCAAGCTCTTTCAACACCAACCGCACATCCTCTTTCCTCACACGCAGTCCATGCTCCCTGCATTTAGCGTACATCCATCGGTACCCGTGAAGCTGTCCAGAGACAGTACCGTAGTTGGTCGATAATAAAATCAACCAGGACGGACAGGTCAGAGTAGGCCTTGCGGCGAGAGTGTCCCCTTTCTCGCAGTATCCTCTTCAGATGTCTCTCACTTATGTGGAAGCCGTGCCTACTGGCAAGCAGTGATTTAATTTCCAAATATTTGAGTCCAAGCTCGAAATAAAAGTCGAAAAATCTCCCCCACAGGTGTGTGCGCTCCATTGTTGTTAGTTTTTCCACTGATCCGGAAGTTAAACTCTGACCCGGAAGTTTGAACTCGAGATTTTGAGTCTATTTTTAGGCTTTAAAGTCGGGATTCTCGAGTTTAAAGTCGGGATTCTCAAAAAAAAAATCTTCCTCCATGTCACTTTAGGGGCTCCGTAAATTTGACTGCCGGGTCAAATTTACCCGAACAGTATCTACAGTTGTGGTCAAAAGTTTACATACACTAGTGAAGATCATGTATGCCATGGCAATATAGGGTTTCCAATAAACTCTACAACTCTTATTTTTCTGTGATGGAATGATAAGGAGCACATATTTCTTTGTCACAGAAAACATTCATGAAAAATGGTCCTTTTACGAATTTATTATGGGTCTTTTGAAAATGTGTCAAAATCTTCTGGGTCAAAAATATACATACAGCACCTTGAATTACCAATTTGGTGATGTAGAAAAAGTTGTTTCAATCCAATTTGCTTTTTGGCATGGCCTCCTAACTTCTTACGAGTGATTATGATTGACTCCAGCTGGTGACTTCTTTCAGTCCATGTAAATAGGGCTTGTTTGACACATTCACTAGACTCAGCCAGAAATACTACAATGGGAAAGTCTAAGGAGCTCAGCACGGATCTGAAAAAGCGCATCATTGACTTGAACAAGTCAGGAAAGTCCCTTGGAGCCATTTCAAAGCAGTTGCAGGTCCCAAGATCAACTGTGCAAACAATTGTTTGTAAGTATAAAGTGCATGGCACAGTTGTATCATTGCCACGATCAGGAAGAAAACGCAAGCTATCACTTGCTGCTGAGAGAAAATTGGTCAGGTTGGTCAAGAGTCAACCAAGAACCACCAAAAAGCAAGTCTGCAATGAGTTGGAGGCTGCTGGAACACATGTGTCAGTGTCCACAGTCAAGCGTGTTCTACATCGCCATGGGCTGAGAGGCTGCCGTGCAAGAAGGAAGCCATTACTCCAGAAGCGGCACCTTACGGCTCGACTGAAGTTTGCTGCTGATCACATGGACAAAGACAAGGCCTTCTGGAGGAAAGTTCTGTGGTCAGACGAAACTAAAATTGAGCTTTTTGGCCACAATGACCAGAAATATGTTTGGAGGAGAAAAGGTGAGGCCTTTCACCCCAAGAACACCATACCTACCGTCAAACATGGTGGTGGTAGTATTATGCTGTGGGCCTGTTTTGCTGGCAGTGGAACTGGTGCTTTACAGAAAGTAAATGGAATAATGAAGAAGGAAGACTACCTCCAAATTCTGCAGGAAAACCTAAAATCATCAGCCAGAAAGTTGGGTCTTGGACGTAGTTGGGTGTTCCAACAGGACAATGACCCCAAACATACATCAAAAGTGGTGAAGGAATGGCTAAATCAAGCTAGAATTAAGGTCTTAGAGTGGCCTTCCCAAAGTCCTGACTTAAACCCCATAGAGAATATGTGGACTGTGCTGAAGAGACAAGTCCGACTCAGAAAACCAACAAATTTAGTTGAACTGCACCGATTCTGTCAGGAGGAGTGGTCAAAGATTCAACCAGAAGCTTGCCAGAAGCTTGTGGATGTCTACCGAAAGCGCCTAATTGAGGTGAAAATGGCCAAGGGACATTTAACCAAATATTAACATTGCTGTATGTATATTTTTGACCCAGCAGATTTTGTCACATTTTCAAAAGACCCATAATAAATTCATAAAAGAAAAATTTTTCATGAATGTTTTTTGTGACAAAGAAATATGTGCTCCTTATCATTCCATCACAGAAAAATAAGAGTTGTAGAGTTTATTGAAAACCCTATATTGCCATGGCATACATGATCTTCACTAGTGTATGTAAACTTTTGACCACAACTGTATGTGATATTAACATGTAGGGGGTGATTGCAAATATGTGACATGAACCATTTTCATATTATATGTTGATTACACTAATTAAGGCAAGCAGAAGAAGTTTCATACTGAAAAAATACTTTAAATTTTTTTCCTAGATCTTCAAACTTTCAAATGGGTCAATTTCTGACTCCTCTTTCACCTGCTGAATTCTTACATTGTTCTGCCTCGACTTACTCTCAAAATAATCGATTTTCTCAGCCATGAGACTTTGTTGTACCAACAGGTGAGTCAATATTTCATTAATTATTGGCTCTTTATCCTCCAGATCACTTATTTGTTGTTGCGCAGCCGAGATTTCTATTTTTATCTCAGCTTGCATTCCTTTTATTTCCAGCGTCAACTTCACAATTTCTTGTTTCGTTTCACTGGAGTGCTTATTGAAATCATCACGGAATGCACCAAGTTCAGCCTTAATACTTAGCATCAGACTTAGCAGGTCAGTCTCTTTGATCTTTGTTTGATCACCTGCCATTGTTTTCGGCGTTTGTTTGCGCTTGCAATTCGTCTTCGTTTTTATCTGCTCGGGTTTAGTTTCTCCAGAGCGCAAGTTCATTCCATCACTGCACGATCAATATAGTTTTAAATTCCAGTCTTCAAATCTACATTTCACGAGATATTTCCAAACAATTCACGACTCAACACAGCCACTATCTCTCACTCAGGTTAGCCGTGCGCCATCTTGACTTGTGAATGGAAGGCGGGAATCAGAATCAGAATGGGGGTTTATTCGCTATGCAAGATAAACAAACATAGAATTCACTTTGGCAGGAATGAGCAAAGGCATAAGGGCCCTGAATGGAAGTCGGGAATCCACGTGGCAGATGGGGCTGGGCAACATGTCGATGTTTTTCCTCCTCTGGCTGTCCTCAAAAAGTTTACCACGCGGTCAAACCAACTCAAAAACAAGGATGTCGACAGCAAGAGCCAAGCATGGAACCCAGGCGTCCCACATGGCAGGCAAGAATTCTACCACTGAACCACCAACGCAACCACATAGGATGTCTATGAGATCACGTGACACGAGCCGCTCTCACCTAGGTGAGAGGATGGAGACATGACAAATTGCGCCAAAAGCCAAACTGATGCGCATTGTTGAGTTTAGGACAACGACGTGTGCATGAGGACCTAAAAGTTACATATTTCATCACAAACGTTCGCAAAGCCTAGTGTAGTCTTCACCTTTCATGCCAATACGCTTCTTGTCAAAGTTGATGCAGAAATAACTAGTTTTGCAGGATGAAAATGTACCTGAATGGAGAATGCTGGCATCGATCCTGCTGCCTCTTACATGCAAAGCGAGCGCTCTACCACTTGAGCTAATCCCCCACGTTTTAGGAAGAATGGTGCCTTGAAAGAGTGGTTTCTGTCTTGTACGACAGTCATACATGCTCGTTTGAGACAAATTTTCCTGGGAAAAACATGATGGAGAATGCGAGCATCGATCACCGCTGCCTCTCTTTTTATGGAGTCATAATCACAAGCAGCAGGATTCACCATACAACTATGTGAAGAGTGAAGGTATGTCCTCAGTCATACGAGTAGCGATGCGAGTGGGTGGGAACAAAAGGGGCTAAAACAGACTTTTCTCCCCGTCAGGGAATTGAACCCTGGTCTCCTGCATGATAGGCAGGGGATACTAACCACTATACTAACGAGGACTCAACAAGATAGCTGCTGTTTTCCATCGGAGATCACCATCAACTCAAGGGCCCTGAATGGAAGACGGGAATCCATGTCAAAGTTCTTCCGTATCTGGCTGTCCTCAAAAAGTTTAACACCCGGTCAAACCAACTCAAAGACAAGGATGTCGACCGCAAGAGCCATGGATTGGCAGGGAATCGAACCCGGGTCCTTTTAGGGATCATTTTTATAGTTCTTAACTTGTGAAATGTGTTTCTAAAGTGTTTGGTCTGAAAACCCACGATGATGAGATAGGATATTCCCTTCTGAGCGTGAAACAAGCAGAGTGTAATGATTCACTTCATCTGCTATTTTTGACTGTTCACTGATTCATAATGAAGCTCTAAGGGAGGAAATATGATCAGAGTGGTTAAGTACATCTGTGAAAAATATAATAAGTATCACTTATTAAGTTAATCGGTAATTTAGTGGATTCATTGTTCTTCCTGCATAATGAGGTAATGACTTTCTTGGGAGCTCTGAGTCTGATAAATTAATAAAATGGAATGAATGTGTTTTTACCTAAGTAGAAAAAGAGTGGAAGAGGCATATAAAAATGGGGTCAAAATCTATCTCAGTCTACAGTCATGTTTAGTTATTTATTATAATAAAAGGGATTGCGTTAACATGACACTGTTATAATTGTCATATTTGACCCAATGCATATGCATTTATAGAGTGACTATTTAGTGAAAAAGAGTCGTGTCCCGGGCGAGGTTGAACCATACAGATGCCTCTGATGTCAGCCAGGG
>CM059336.1:2905000-3032500 GCA_030340685.1 Protosalanx chinensis
AAAAGAGCCTCGGACGCCCACCGCCTTCAACCATATTGAGCCACCCCGATCAAACGTAACCATGGCTGCCACTCTTTTCCTTCCTCCCTGACATGGCGTTGACGAGAGCTATGTTCAGGATTTGTAAGGACGGCATCTCTCAGTGTCGTCTGGCCCCCTACAGGGCCTGGATAGCTCAGTCGGCAGAGCATCAGACTTTTAATCTGAGGGTCCAGGGTTCCAGTCCCTGTTCGGGCGATGTGTGTTTAAACCTTTTTGCGGCGCTTGCTGAGGTGTTCTGTGTTGGTCACAGCAATAAGCCTTGCCTCGAAGACGACGCAGCGGCCTTTTACCTGAGCGTTCGGAGGTACTGGTTCCTTCCAAGCAATGACATGGAATCAGAAAGAGCAATTTAAACACCGACAACAGCTTGAGGGGTTGAAAAGCTCTACCATAGAGAGCTTTCCCTGACTGGGAATCGAACGGTGAAAGCGCCGAATCCTAGCCACTAGACCACCAGGGAGGATTCGTCAGTTTCTGTGAGCATACCGTGGCTTAGTTGGTCAAAGCACCTGTTTAGTAAACAGGAAATCCTGAGTTCAAATCTCAGCAGTGCCTTTATTTTGGCCAAGGTCTCCCAGGAGTTACTCAGCCTGGGCACTTTAGCCCTGCAGCTAGGTGCTCATGTTTTGACAGCAACTGACAAATCCTCCATGGTGGTGTAGTGGCTAGGATTCGGCACTTTCACCGCCGCGCCCGGGTTCAATTCCCGGTCAGGGAAATCTCTCTATGGTAGAGATTTTCAACCCTCAAGCTGTTGTCGGTGATTCCATGTCATTGTGACCTATTGCGTTGCTTGGAAGGAACCAGGAACTACGAACGTTCAGTCGTCGTCCTTGAGGTGAGGCTCATTGGTGTGACCAACACAGAACACCTCAGCAAGCGCCGCAACAAGGTTTGAACTAACATTGCCTGAATAGGGACTTGAACCCTGGACCCTCAGATTAAAAGTCTGATGCTCTGCCGACTGAGCTATCCAGACTACGAAGTGTTAAGATCAGCAAGGGGAATTAGCTCAAATGGTAGAGCGCTCGCTTAGCATGCGAGAAGTAGCGGGATCGATACCCCCAAGCTCTTGGTCACCATGGCTTTTTTAGTACCGCTCCGGTGCGGGGTCTGCAGTCCCTCTCCAGACGCAAATGGAGACTTTTGAACACCTGTCAAACGACCGCTTTCATTTGGAAACGGATGCTATTTTGGTTATTAAAACATAAAAATTTAAGTGCCCTGTGTAAGGTAAGGTGGGTCAAATCCACAAGATCATCTGCCTTGTCCATTAACCCACATTCTATGAAAAAAATATTGAAGCTGAATCAGGCACCAGGGCTCTGGAGAAAGGATAGGTTTGTCCAGTCGTTCGGTTGTTTCAATGAGACAGGCTTGCGCACAAGGTCCAGCATCTCAATCGTCTCATCCTGGACCAGTCAACCCTTCTCGAGCAGACAGCAATTTGCAAAGCTCAAAACCCCTGATGAAGCATTTCAAAGCCTCACCACATATTGTCTAAATCAAACAGGAAAGGACATCTAAAGAAGGTATTTTGCCCATGTGGGTATCGAACCCACGACCTTGGCGTTATTATCACCACGCCCTGACCAACTGAGCTAACCTGCCACACCTGCTCTGCTACCGGGACAGAGCTGCTTTGTTGACAGGCCAGAGCTGCCGAGCCAACCTCTCCAGATGCAGATGGTGCCCTTTGAACACCTGTCAAATGACCCTGTCATTTGGAAACGGATGCTATTTTGGTAAAAAAAACAACAACAAAAACACGACTGCTGTGTTACGGCTCAAACTCACGACCTTCAGATTATAAAACTAACGCGCTGCCTACTGCACCAACAAGGCTTGGAGGCTGGCAAGGCCCCTCCTCCCAGCCAGTTTGAATTAAACGTGTGAGCCTGACAAAATGACAACAACAAAAAGACAAACCTTCCTGTTACCTGTGGGATAGGAGAGTGTGAGCAAATGCCCTCATCTCTCAAGTATTATGGGTTGAACGCCAAGCTCAGTCAGCGAGCAGTGAGGCGAAAGGATGTTGGTTTGAGTCCGTGTTTGTTTCTGATGTGGGCCCTGCCCTGTGCGAAAAGGACCTGTCCCGACCATCAGAGATGAAAAAGATCGAACATCTCTTCCTCGTGTTCCTCACACAGGCACTGTGGCTTAGATGGTCAAAGCGCCTGTTTCGTAAACAGGAGATCCTGAGTTCAAATCTCAGCGGTGCCTATATTTTGGTCTCCCAGGAAATACGCTTCCTGGGCACTTTAGCCCTGCAACTAGGTCCTCATGTTTTGACCACGACTGATGCTGTCTCCCTGGTGGTCTACTGGCTATATTTTGGGTCTTTCACCGCTGCGGCCTGGGTTCGATTCCCGGTCTGGGAAAGCTCTCTATAGGAGTGCTTTTCAACCCACAGACTAAAGGTAAATGTTTCGTCCTCAAGGTGACAGCGCTGGAAAATGTATTCCTTGTGGTTCTTAGAGAGGCGCCGTGGCTTAGTTGGTCAAAGCGCCTTTTTAGTAAACAGGAAATCCTCAGTTCAAATCTCAGCGGTGCCTTTATTTTGGTCTCCCAGGAGTTTCTCTTCCTGGGCACTTTAGCCCTGCAACTAGGTGCTCATATTTTGACAGCAACGGACGAAGTCTCCCTGGCACGGGTTCGATTCCCAGTCAGGGAAATCTTTCTATGGAAGAGCATTTCAACCCACAACGCTCTCCACGGTTCTGCATTGGCCTGGAATCAATCCCGGGTCAGTTGCTTGGAAGGAACCAGGAACTCCGGACCCTCAGATAATAGGCCGCTGCATCGTCCTCGAGGTGAGGCTTATTGCCGTGACCAACACAGAACACCTCAGCAAGCGCCGCAACAAGATTTGAACAAAAATCTCCCGAACAGGAGCTTGAACCCTGGACCCTCAGATTAAAAGTCTGATGCTCTGTCGACTGAGCTATCCAGACCCTGTAGGGGAACCTTAGAAATCCTGAACATAGCTCTCGTAAACGCCACGTCAGGGAGGAAGGGAAAGAGTGGCAGCCATGGTTGGTTACGTTTGATCGGGGTGGCTCAATGAGGTTCAAGGCGGTGGGGCGTCCGAGGCTCTTTTGAAGACTCTGAAGTCAAAGCGTGGTTGCGCCTCAGCGATCACGAGACTGAGGGACAATCTCAATTCTCGCCTGCCACGCGGGAGGCCCAAGTTCGATTCCCGGCAAATGCATGGCTTTTGCCGTCGACTACCTTGTCTTTGAGTTGGTTTGTAAACTTTTTGAGGACATCCAGATGAGAAAAAACATTGACATGTTGCCCAGCCCCATCTGTCACGTGGATTCCCGCCTTCCATTCAGGGCCCTTGAGTTGATGGTGATCTCCGATGGAAAACTGCATCGATCGTCATGTCCTTGTTAGTATAGTGGTTAGTATTCCCGCCTGTCACGCGGGAGACCAGGGTTCAATTCCCTGGCGGGGAGGAGGGACTCTTTTGCCCCTTTTGGTTCCCGCTTCGCCATCACAGCGCTACTCGGATGACATACCTTCACTCTTCACATAGTTGTATGGTGAATCCTGATACTTGTGATTATGACTAGATAAAAAGTGATGCGTCCTCGACCACCGACCCAGGTTCCACCGAGATTTGAACTCGTATCGCCGGATTCAGAGCCCAGAGTGCTGACCATTACACCATGGAACCACAGCCACCTAGACTGGTGGAAATCCCCGTTACAGACACTTCACATCAGTTTGGCTCGTGGTGCACTATCGTGTCCTCGTTAGTATAGTGGTTAGTATCCCTGCCTGTCACGCGGGAGATCAGGGTTCAATTCCCTGACGGGGAGAAGGCACTGTTTTGCCCCTTTTGATTCCCGCTTCGCCATCACAGCCTTCGCATCGCTACTCGGATGACTGAGGACATACCTTCACTCTTCACATAGTTGTATGGTGAATCCTGATACTTGTGATTATGACTAGATAAAAAGTGATGCGTCCTCGACCACCGACCCAAGTTCCACCGAGATTTGAACTCGGTGCAATTTGGCACGTCTCCATCCTCTCGCCTAGGCGTAACGGTGAGAGCGACTCGTGTCACGTGACCTCATAGATAACTTATACGGTTGCATTGGTGGTTCAGTGGTAGAATTCTCGCCTGCCACGCATTAATTCTGTCATGTAGTTAATAGAAAGAAGACAGAAGCCTGTCTAACTGGCAGGGGTCCACCACCACCTCCCCTCACCCCATCTGAGGAGCTGGCGCTGTCCCTTAATAAAGGGCGACCAGTGGTTGCTGGCATTTGAGGGGGCAGTTCCTCGCACACACCATGCACCAGAAGTGTTGGTGAAAATATAGTGAAGTGTAAGTTTACCTCTGATTTGTTTTCCTTTTGTCCTAATACATTTTCATATCTTACTGTCACTTAAAGGCTTTTTGAACAAGATACATTTTTATGTAGGCTTATTTTATTTAACTGCATATGATGTATAGGCTACTGTGATCTTAGTCTGACATGTTGCTCTTTTCATGTAATGTTTTATTTGATAATATTGAGAATTTAATGGATTGTGTGTTCTAATAGATACTGACGGAAGGATCGTATTATTGGACCCTCCAGAATGAACACAGTCTGTCACAGTTGTAAGTGATTTGTTGTCAGGTACCTTTAGTTGCTTTTATTTTATTTTAGCCAGATAATGTATACTTGAATATTTCTCCTGTAGGATGAAGATGATGAGGACGATGAAGAGACCACATCTGCTGTGACAGAAGTGGATAATGCTGGTAGATCCACTGAGGTATGATGCATTATAATGTATGGGCCCTTTTGGCATTAGCGTAACAAACTGTCATTGTCCTTTCACAGCACATACCCAGGGCCCACAGATGAGGGTCCTTCAACCTCAGCACACAATCTAAGCAGGGTAAGAATTTGTGTCCACATTTGAATTTTATTGTCTGACCAAACAATCTCATTCATGACATTTTTTCCACCTTCCTAGTTGCCAGCACAGCAGCTGTATAAGGTCCATCTTCAAAAACAAATAAGAAAAAGTGACATGGAGATGGATCTTATACAGCTTCAAATTAAAAAAGCAGCACTAGAAATTGAATTACTGGAGCATCGCCTTAAGGTGAGAACTTGTCTGAATAAATCTGTTGCATTTTAAATGTGGTGTGTGTGTAAAGCAATAAAAAAAAAACATTTCATTGAATTGTTCTTTTATTGTTTTTAAGGAAATAAAGAAATAAACGGCCTGGCAGACCAGTGCAAAAAAAATTAAAAAGTAATTTCGACAGATCCTGTCTCTCAAAAGTCTTCCGTCTCTGTTTGCCTCTTGCTGTAGGTGTTCCTCTGGGCCATCTTCCTCAATACAAGGAGGGTGGCTCTCTCCTCTTATAGTGGCAATATTGTGAAGCACTACACAAGCCACTATAATGTCACATAACCTCCCCGGACTAACCCGGAGCCCATGCAGACACTGGAACTGAGATTTGAGGATCCCTATAGTCATTTCCACCCTGGCCCGTGTTCGGCTGTGAGCCAGGTTAAAGCGTGTCTGTGGTCCAGGCTCAGGTTCAGGGTAGGGTGTCATCAGAGAGGGCAGACAAGGGTATCCTCTGTCCCCCAGCAAGCAACCATTGTACTGTCCTGTGTAGTGTTGAAGTGTACAACACAAATATATTTAAAAAAAGGGGAAAAGAAACAAAAAAACTAAAAGCAAAAACAAAACATACCCTGCTGAAATGTCTGGCGTAATGATGACTCTCGGAATATTCTGGCATCATGCACAGATCCTGGCCATTTTGCCTCCACATTGGTTATGATATGGGTTGCATCACATATTACCTAGTTAGTGGAAAAAGTAATGACTTTAATTATTTTAAGAAGGGACAAAAATTGTAGTTGTTATAGTACCTGCACATTGATACTATGAATAGATTTCCTATTAACATAATCTCCCTCATTTACTGGTGGAGCTGTAATAGGAACGTGAGTACCATCAATGCACCCAATTACATTTGGAAACCCTGAAACAGAAAGTTATGGAACTATTAAGTGAGTGCATAATGAATACATGTATAGATATAAATAATATGACTAAATATCTGTCATAGATTTGATTATAAAGGACAAACCTGCCACTCTGTGGAATTCGTCTTTGATAAGAGCAGAGGTTTATGGCCAGGGAACTGCACAAACGTGGGTAACAACTGTTTAAGTGCCAGACATACTGTACGAACAGCTCTACACACAGTTGCCTTTCCCACATGCTCTGAATCACCAACACTGTACAAAAAATGGCCAGATGCAAAAAGAATGTTTTCTGTGCTAAGCGCAGAACCGCGGTTTGTTATATTCGCGATATAGGGTTTTAAAAGACGTGTTAAATAAACTAATGATTCTTTGGAAAAACGATAACGCTCTTTTAAATATTTATTTGGGTAAGCCAACACATCAATTCGCGGTCTTATAACCCTCTCCGGCCGAAAAAAAACCTTGAATAATTTGGGCTTCAACCTCCACAGGATCCTCGTCAAAAGGGCACGCCATAATCACTAACCTTCTGGGACGAAGTTACCCTGAAACCTAACCTGCTCCCGACCAGGTTATATTCAGAGAGTCAGTTGCTATGGTTACATACATACCCAGAAAGTTACCTCCGTTTTTGGAACCGAAAGTTGAGGTTATCCACGAACTTACCCTTAAACATACCCAGGTGTGTCACACAACCTGCTTTCTGGAATACCCCCCTGGGCCCTGTAGAGCAACGGTAGCCTGTCTAACTGTACGTCATGCGCGGGCTTCCACTGGGGGAGTTCAACTGCTTGCCACTCTGCATGCCCACAATGATCGCATAGCATTTTGAGCCATGTGTTGCCTCTTCACACCATTTACTGGCTGTCAAAGCATTGAGACAGCATTAGCACCATCCAAAAGTGGCAGCGGTGGGATTTGAACCCACGCCTCCGGAGAGACTGGAGCCTTAATCCAGCGCCTTAGACCGCTCGGCCACGCTACCACGCTGAATGACTTCAGCTGATAACTTGAGCAGTATGCCGAAGTGTCAGTGCTGGGATTCTCACCTCCACTTTTGGAGAGACTGGAGCCTTATCCTCTACGCCAGTGATACTCACTATCTTTTTCACAAGAGCCACATTGGCCGAGCAAAATCAAGGGAAGAGCCACTTTTACGACACAAATTTCTACATTTAAATTCCATGTCCCACAGCCAATATATTTTCAATTAAGACCATATTCATCTTAATACTGGGATGAGCGGAAACTGGCATGCATGTCCTTGACTTTCTTCATGTTGTATTTGTAGTTTGTTGTTGCAATCACAGTGAGGCATTCAAGATGAGCATGGGTCAGTCAGTATTCTGTTTCCTCTTGATAGTGTTCACGGTTGAAAATGTTGACTCACAGGTGTATGTGCTCATGAAGAAAGACATCACTTTCTGTGCAAGTGGTTTCAAACTGGGAAAGTCTTCTTCAGAAAGCAAACTCCAGAAGTGGCCAACACCTGCTCTGAGTTCATCTTGGAGAATGGTATTTGTTTGCAGCTCTATTATTTCACTCTCCAAAGTGGCACGATTACCAGGGCAGAGCTGTGTGATGTTTGGAGTGAGGGAGGACACATCCACATGGAAGGGGTTTTCAATAAATTGAAAATATCAACTTTCCATCCATCCATCCATCCATCCATTATCTTCCGCTTATCCGGGGCCGGGTCACGGGGGCAGCAGTCTGAACAGGGAAGCCCAGACTTCCCTCACCGCACACACCTCCTCCAGCTCCTCCGGGGGGATCCCGAGGCGTTCCCAGGCCAGCCGAGAGACATAGTCCCTCCAGCGTGTCCTAGGTCTTCCCCGGGGCCGCCTCCCGGTGGGACATGCCTGGAACACCTCCCGAGGGAGGCGTCAAGGAGGCATCCGAAACAGATGCCCGAGCCACCTCAACTGGCTCCTCTCGACGTGGAGGAGTAGCGGTTCTACTCTGAGCTCCTCCCGTGTGTCTGAGCTCATCACCCTATCTCTAAGGGAGCGCCCGGCCACCCTGCGGAGGAAACTCATTTCGATCGCTTGTATCCGCGATCTTGTCCTTTCGGTCATGACCCAAAGCTCATGACCATAGGTGAGAGAGTAGGAAAGTAGATTGACCGGTAAATCGAGAGCTTTGCCTTGCGGCTCAGCTCCTTCTTCACCACGACAGTCCGGTACAGAGACTTTATCAATGCAGACTCTGCACCGATCCGCCTGTCAATCTCACGTTCTGTCCTTCCGTCACTCGTGAACAAGACCCCGAGATACTTGAACTCCTCCACTTGAGGCAAAGGATCCCCACCCACCCAGAGGGCGCAAGCCACCCAGAGGGGGCGTGCCTAGAAATTCTGTCCATATAAACAACGAACAGAACCGGTGACAAAGGGCAACCCTGGCGGAGTCCAGCATGCACCCGGAACAGGTCTGACTTATTGCCGGCAATGTAAACACAGCTCCTACTTTGGTTGTACAGGGAACGGACGGCCCCTAACAAAGGGCCCCGGACCCCGTACTCCTGAAGTACCCCCCACAGGACACCACAAGGGACACAGTCGAATGCCTTCTCCAGATCCACAAAACACATGTAGACTGGTTGGGCAAACTCCCATGAACCCTCAAGCACCCGGTAGAGGGTGTAGAGCTGGTCCAGTGTTCCGCGGCCAGGACGAAAACCACACTGCTCCTCCTGAATCCGAGGTTCGACTATCGGCCGGATTTTCCTCTCCAGTACCCTGGCGTAGACCTTACCGGGGAGGCTGAGGATTGTGATTCCTCTGTAATTGGAACACATCCTCCGGTCCCCCTTCTTAAATAGGGGAACCACCACCCCGGTCTGCCAATCCATAGGCACTGTTCCAGACCGCCACGTGATGCTGCAGAGGCGTGTCAACCAGGACAGTCCCACAACATCCGGATCTCGTCCACCCCCGGAGCCTTACCTCCAAGGAGCCCATCGACTACCTCAGTGACTTCAGCCCGGGTGATAGGCGGGTCTGCCCCGGAGTCCCCAGTCTCTGCTTCCTCCTCATAAGACGTGACGGCAGGATTGAGGAGATCCTCAAAGTACTCCTTCCACCGTCCGACAACATCCCCAGTCGAGGTCAACAGCTCCACACCCGCACCGTAAACAGTGTTGGTGAAGCACTGCTTCCCCCTCCTGAGGCGCCGAACGGTTTGCCAGAATTTCCTTGGGGCCGACCGATAGTCCTTCGCCATGGCCTCCCCGAAATCCTCCCAGACCCGAGTTTTTGCCTCTGTGACTACCCGAGCCGCGGCACACTTGGCCTGCCGGTACCGGTCAACTGTTTTGGGAGTCCCACAAGCCAGAACGGCTCGATAGGACTCCTTCTTCAGTTTGACGGCATCCCTTACTTCCGGTGTCCACCACCGGGTTCTGGGATTGCCACCGTGACCAGCACCAGAGACCTTGCGACCATAACATAACATAGCATTGACAATGGAGGTCGAGAACATGGTCCATTCAGACTCGATGTCCCCAGCCTCCCCCGGGATCTGTGAGAAGCTCTCCCGGAGGTGTGAGTTGAAGACCCCTCCCGCCAGGCGTTCCCAGCAGACCCTCACGATACGTTTGGGCCTGCCAAGTCTGTCTAACTTCCCCCCCGCCAGCGGATCTGACTCACAACCAGGTGGTGATCGGTTGACAGCTCCGCCCCTCTCTTCACCCGAGTGTCCAAGACACACGGCCGCAGGTCAGAAGACACGACAACAAAGTCGATCATCGACCTTCGGCCTAGAGTGTCCTGGTGCCACGTGCACTGATGGACACTCCTGTGCTTGAACATGGTGTTCGTTATGGACAAACCGTGGCTAGCACAGAAGTCCAATAACAAAACACCACTCGAGTTCCGATCGTCATTTCCCACGTGGCAGTCCCCCAGTAGAACGACGGTGCACTGTTAAGTACACCTCCCAGAAACTCCAAGAAGGCCGGGTACTCTGCACTGCTGTTTAATGTACTCTGAATAATGTTTGGACATTGCTTTAACTCCGTGCTCATACCATTCCACAGTTTCACATCACCAATTGAAATGCTATGATATTTTAAAGTCATGCGTGCAGCCAGTGTCTTCAAGTTTAATGGTTCCCTCAAATTATAACCACCCTCTCTGTCCCCAAAAAGTTTTGGGATGTTACCTGGTAGCAGTTTGTTTCTAGCTTTAAACATGATTTGTGCAACTTGATATTCAACCAGGTCATTGAACTTTATGATACGGGAATGTAAAAAGAGGAGGTTGGTGTGATCATAATATCCAGCTTTATTGATTATTCTTATGGCTCGTTTTTGAAGTGTGACTAGTGGTAGCAGTGAGCTTTTGTAAGTGGTCCCCCAGACCTCCACACAGTAAATTAGCTTGTGGTCTATTGTCACACCCAAGAATTTATTTACATACACTCTTTCAATATTAACACCATCTATCTTGACATTTATATCACTATTTAATTTACAATTTCCAAACAGCATGACTTTTGTTTTGCTTAAATTCAATGATAATTTATTATTGTCAAACCACCTTTTTAATTTGCTCATTTCAGATGTAATTGACTCCAGAAGCTGCTGCAAGTCCTCTCCTGTACAAAAAATATTTGTGTCATCTGCAAATAACACAAATTGTAAAATATTTGATGTTTTACAGATGTCATTTATGTAGAGAATAAAGAGAATTGGCCCTAACACTGACCCCTGGGGGACCCCACAAGCAATGTCCAAACAAGCTGACACGTTTTCACCCATCTTTACAAACTGTTGCCTGTTCTGTAGATAGCTCCTCAGCCAGTTTAATACAACCCCCCTGATACCATACCGCTCTAATTTATTAATTAATATATCATGATTTATGGTATCAAATGCTTTTTTAAGATCAATAAAAACACCAGCTGCATATTTCTTTTGGTCCAGGGAATTTGTAATCTTTTCAATTAGCTCAATGACTGCTAATGAAGTGGATCGGTTGGGTCTGAATCCGTATTGGCTGTCAGTTAGTAAATTGTGTTTATTGATGAATTTATTAAGTCTAGCAGCAAATACTTTTTCTAAGATTTTTGAGAATTGAGGAAGCAGTGAAATAGGCCTGTAGTTTGTGAAGTGGTGTTTGTCTCCAGTTTTGTACAGCGGTATGACTTTTGCAATTTTCATTTTTCTTGGGAATTCACCAGTTTTAAATGATAAATTACAGAGGTGCGTCAATGGCTTTGAAATTCCGTGAATTACCTCTTTGACTATTCTCATATCAATGTCACTATAGTCAGTAGAAGTTTTATTTTTGCATTTATTGACAATCTCTATAATTTCACTCTCTTCCACTGCTGTTAGAAACATTGATTTTGGATTAATGTCTATGAAGTCATTAATCTTGTCATCAGATCCCACAGGAACAGGTATTTCTTTAGCCAGTATTGGTCCAACATTTACAAAATATTGGTTGAAGCCATTTACTGCATCATCCATATTATCAATAGTCATATCATTTTCAATAAACTCATGCGGATAATTAACTTGTCTAGAACCATTTCCAATAACGTTATTCAGTATCTTCCATAGACCTTTAATATTGTTTTTATTGTTATCTATTAATTTTCTATAATATTCTTTCTTACTAATTCTCATAATGTTAGTTAGCTTATTTTTATATTTCTTATATTTATGTTCAGCATCTTTGGTTCTAAGCTTTATAAACTCTTTATATAGTGTATTTTTCTTTTTGCAGGCATTTTGTAATCCCTTAGTTATCCATGGACTATCTGAATATTTTAATTTAATTTTAATTTCTTTTATTGGGCAATATTTATCATACAACAATTTAAATATCCCCAAGAATATTTCATAACCTTTATCAATATTTTCTTCTTTATATAATGGTTCCCAATTTTGATTTAATAATTCATTTTTTTAAGTGTTTATTGCCTCTTCTGTCCGTACTCTTCTGTACTTGAATGTACTCTCCCGTTTTTCCCTTTTTTCCCTCTTGTAGTTATTGTTGTACACAAGAAATACTGGCAAATGGTCACTTATGTCATTGATCAATACCCCACTCTTGGTTTTACTCTCTAAAATATTTGTAAAGATATGGTCGATCAATGTCGCACATGTTGATGTTATCCGAGTTGGCTTGGTGATCAATGGGTACAACCCTCTACTGTATAGCATCTCCAAATAGTCACTAACTGGTACTGACTTGCCGACTCAGCAAATCAATGTTTATGTCCCCACACAAAATATACATTTTCTTTTCGTTAAGCTGACACAACACTTTTTCTAGATGTTCATTAAATGTTTCTATTTTTGACCCAGGTGTTCTGTAAATACATGTAACAACAGCATTCCTCTTATTTTCCATATCAATCTCCACTGTAACACATTCAAATAAATCAGTAATGGCTGTTGACATACATTCTACAATGCTGCATTTCAAATCAGTGGTCACAAATAAGGCAACACCGCCTCCCCTCTTATCTCTTCTACTGCAATGATGCAGTTCATAACCTTCCATACAGAAATCTACACCTCGCTCTTCATCAAGCCATGTTTCTGACAGCGCTATTACTGAAAGTGTCTGTTTCAAAGACTTTATGTATTCCTGGATCTTGGCAACATTTGCATACAAGCTCCTGCAATTAAAATGTATGACTGAAAAATTGTTATCCAGGTTAACTGTGTCATTAAACTTTTCTTCTGTATAGTAATCACAAATGGAATCAATTGAGTTGAAACAGTTGTTTTCTGGATCAATATTGCATTCAAAATCATATAACTTGTAGTCTGTGTATTTAGATCTTAACAGTATATGGCCCCCTGTAGGCACAGGCAAATCCGTCTCAGTCATCATTTTCTTTTATCAGTTAGATAACATGTCCATGCCAATAAGGCTGCGGGTGCCGGCCATTCCCTCAAACCAGAATATTTTCGGTATAACTGTTGCATCCACGGTACAAATAGGCACTCCTGCCCGCATCCATCCACACAGTCCCATAAAGAAACTATAAAATATAGGCCTACATCAAGCATCAAGTGCAACCAGTTTGAGAACAAAATAAATAATTTAGTCCACAATAAGTCCAAAGTGAAAATAGAAAATAGGCTCAGCTGCAATCCTGAGCAAAAAAAAGATCTGGGGGACGTCCCCGCGGCAGAAAACGAAAGTAGGGCTACATAGGCCTATGGAAAAGTAGCGGTAGCAGAGGCAGGAATCTAGCTCATCCTAGACTTGTCGTCATAGCAACAGGTCCGTAAACTCAAACCTGCTCGGGAGCAGGTTTACTTCATGTAAACAAGATTAGATTGAGGCTTTATAAGCGGAGGAGATAGGGAAGTAGGTCGCAGCCATGCGCGAGCAACCTCTTGCGGAAGGTGGGAGAATAATTCGCAGAGCTTTTCAAATTAATCGGATATTGCGGGATAAAGTGTAATTGTTGAGAGATACCGTTTTTTTCAGCCTTTTTCTTTGTGGCTGTTATAAATAGACAAACACATCATTTAACAGTGGTTTTTAAAAGGGAGGAAAAATAAGCTTTTTAAAATAAAGACAGTATGAATTAAAGGCTACCATTTTCTCGAATATTCTTGTATTTCACTTTTACTTTAATTTGTCTGCTACTTTTTGCCAGCCCACTCTCCTGGCATTTGCAGACTTTGAGGTGTTCCCTGCCGTTTTAAATAAAGACTCAAATTCGGCATAACATTCCATTAAATGCTCTTGTTCTGATTGGGAGAAAAAGTGGGCACGTTCTTTGGCCATGCTGAACAGCCAATAGCAGCGTTGTTCATCAATGTTTCTACTATCGATACATATCCCCTTTTAAGCCAACACATGATCGTATCCAGTGATACTAATCATACACAACAGGTTTGTTCGAAGAACCCAGTTAGCCGGATCATGATCCGCACGATGAAATCATCTTGGATGTGTGGGATACTAACCACTATACTAACGAGTACACAACAAAATTTGCAGTTTTCCATCGGAGATCACCATTAACTCAAGGGCCCTGAATGGAAGGCGGGAATCCACGTGGCAGATGTGGCTGGGCAACATGTCAATGTTTTTCCACATCTGAGGGGTATTGCACAAAAGTAGAATCAAGAAATCCAGGATAACTGATCAAGCGCGGCTTTATCTAGTCTGGTCGGCGCATCCTGGCTTAATTGGTTGCACGTTTGCCAAGCCAGGATGAAAAGGCGCCGCTATGTCAAGCCAGGTGTTGGTAGTCGGGATAAATGCCTTTTCACAGCATTTTTTATAGACCTCGCGATCGCTCACAGAATCAACGATCAGAACATGGACAAGAGTTGCGCAACATATTTCACGGCCGCAGAACAACAGGTCCTGATGTAGTTCTATGAGGAGGAGAAGGATAGTTGTTAGCTGGAGTCGACAGGGGACAGGGCTTTTTAAAATGACTATCTTAGAGTTTCCCTTTGTTGGAACAGATTTATGTTCCAACTAGGGCTGCCACAAACGATTATTTTGATAGTCGACTAATCACCGATAATTTTTCCGATTAGTCGACTAATCGGATCATACATAAATTGACTGCAAAACATAAGGCGTATCGCACCAGCTGATCAGATCATTAGCTTTCAGATTGAAGTGTTTAAGGTATATTGTAACTGAAAATAAAAACAATTAAGATGATATCTCATTAACCTTTTAATCAAAAACCTTGTATCAACAAACAAGTCTATAACAGAGCAGCAAACAGCTGAACACAATAAGGACAAGGCACTGGCCTAAACAACAAACAAATAAATCACGTTTTCAGGTGTGTCTGCCCTGGATCTGGCATTAAACATATCAAACACTACTCTTGTAGGAAAGCAAGCATGTCTACATGGCTTGGAGAAATGCTTGCTCTATTTTAAGAGAAGACGTTTTCGGCTGCAGAGAAATTCTGCTCCGTTGGGGTGGAGGTTGCAGGGAGGTAAAGATTTTTTTTTGCTATCTTTGACACTGAAACGTAACGATGAGTAAGTAGCAAGAAAGCTAACTGTTTATCCTAATATTGGCAGCTAACTAGCCGGTTAACTTACTAAGACGACGGACCCTCTTCAGAATCATCCACAATTAGATGTTTTCTTTTCAGATGCTCATGCATAGCCGTTGTGCTTCCATGAAAGTTGGAAAAGTTCAGCTTTGCAACTGTTGCACTGCACGCTTTTCTCGCCACTTAAAAAAGAAATGCTCCCACACTTTGGAGCTTTGTTGCCGGGGTGCTGCCGAGGTGAAGCTTATTGCTGTGACCAACACAGAACACCTCAGCAAGCACCGCAACAAGCTTTGAACAAACATTGCCCGAACAGGGACTTGAACACTGGAACCTCAGATTAAAAGTCTGATGCTCTGCCGACTGAGCAGGCCTTGTAGGGGGACCGATGACACTGAAAGATGCCGTCCTTACAAATCCTGAACATAGCTCTCGTCAACGCCATGTCAGGGAGGAAGGTAAAGAGTGGCAGCCAAGGTTACGTTTGATCGGGGTGGCTAACAACACGAGGGAGGTCTGGAGCGGTATGAGGGCTATAACTGGCTTCAGACCGACTGGTAACATGGGGGTCGAGGGTGACCTGGACAGAGCCAACGAACTGAACCTGTTCTTCAACAGATTTGATGACCTGGCTCATGCCAATCCCCCCTCTAGCCCTTCTCCTGACGACCCTCAAGACAGCAACGCCCCTGGCTCCAGTGGCTCAACTGCTGATGACCCTCTGGCTTCTGTGAGTACCCCTTTACCCCCTCCCCCTCTCCATCAGAACAATGCCCCCCCCCCCCCCCCCTCACCACAACGACCCACATCCCCCCCATGACCCCAGCTTTGTTTCTCACTGTGGAACAGGTTAGAGGACAACTGCTGAAACTCCACGCAAACAAGGCTGCTGGTCCCGACAAGGTGAGCCCTAGGGTGCTGAAAGCATGTGCCCCCCAGCTGTGTGGAGTGCTGCAGTACATCTTCAACCTGAGCCTGAGTCTCCAAAGGGTCCCTGTCCTGTGGAAGACATCTTGCCTCGTCCCTGTTCTGAAGACGCCGCGCACCAGCGGATCCAAGGACTACAGACCGGTGGCACTGACCTCCCACATTATGAAGACCCTGGAGAGACTGGCCCATGGTCGGACCCTTCCTGGACCCCCTACAGTTCGCCTACCAGCCCCGGCTGGGAGTAGAGGACGCCCTCCTCTTCCTGCTCGACCGCTGCTATAATCATCTGGATAAGCCGGCAAGCACTGTGAGGATCCTGTTCCTAGACTTCTCCAGTGCCTTCAACACCATCCGGCCAACTCTGCTGGGTGAGAAGCTGGCAGCGATGCAGGTGGATAACTCCCCGGTGTCCTGGATTGTAGACTACTTGACTGGCAGACCACAACAAGTGTGCTTACAGCACTGTGTGTCGTCGGACAGTGTGGTTAGCAACACTGGGGCCCCCCAGGGAACCGTTCTCTCCCCCTTCCTCTTCACCATCTATACCACAGATTTCAGCTACCACACAGAGTCCTGCCACCTTCAGAAGTTCTCTGATGAATCTGCTGTGGTGGGCTGTATCAGCGATGGGGAGGAGGCCGAGTACAGGACTGTTGTGGGGAACTTTGTCGCATGGTGTGAGCGGAATCATCTGCAGCTTAATGCGGCTAAGTTCAAGGAGCTGGTCATCGACCTGAGAAGGACCAGGACAACAGTGACCCCTGTTTCGATTCAGGCGGTCAGTGTGGACACCGTTGGGGATTACAAGTACCTGGGTGTTCACTTGGACAACAAACTGGACTGGGCAAAGAACACTCAAGCCGTCTACAAGAAGGGCCAAAGCCGCCACTACTTTCTGAGGAGGCTGAGGTCCTTCGACGTCTGCCGGACAATGCTGAGGATGTTTTACGAGTCTGTGGTGGCTAGTGCTATCCTCTATGCTGCTGCCTGCTGGGGCAGCAGGTTGACCACCCCCCCCATAACAACTTTTTCTTCTAACAAGATATACAATTATTATTATAAATACATTTCAAAACAACTGTTTGAACTGTTTGTTTCTTCACTCTCCTATATGTGACCCCAGGCTCCGTAAAAATTAATAGGTGTCGGTTAGACGAAACTGGCATTCAAAAACAGACACAGACCAATGCCCCCCAACCGCACCTCAACGCCCCCATTTTAAAAATATTGTTCCCAGCACCCCCCGACGTTCTCTGAACGCCCCCTGGGGGGCGGTACCGCCCCCGTTGAGAAACACTGATCTAATCTAATCTAAGGCAACACAGGAATTTCAGGTAGTCAGTGTTCAGTGTTTTTCAGCAAGCTAACAACAGTCAGGGTTGTTAGGGTTGTCAGGTTGTCTGAGGCACCTGATAGGGTCCTCGCAGGGATCAGCAGAAGCTAGGGAATGAGCGTACAAGCGGCACCAGGGTAGCTAACTTGGCGTTTCCGAAAACGACAGGCCGACTCCAACGAGGCGCAACTCACTCAGTGGGCATAATTGGAATTTGACAAAAGCAGAATGAAGTTTCTGCCCAGTTTCGAACCAGGGACCATCCATGTGTAAGGCAAACGTAATAACCACTACAGTACAGAAAGCAACTACTTAATAGAGCGGGAAACCTAAACTGTTCCGGAATGGTGGCTGTTTGTAAAATAATGACACAAGGGCGGTGTGAGTAATACAATAAAATCGTCCATATCGCGAAACGTTTTTGCAGCGTGGCAGTGAATCTTATTGACCGAAGGAAGCGCGAGTGTGGCCTGGTGGACAATTCAGATTTAAGCTGTTGGTGGTGACAAGGGGAAGGGAAGCAAGTGACGAGGTGGTCGAGTGGTTAAGGCGATGGACTGCTAATCCATTGTGCTCTGCACGCGTGAGTTCGAATCTCATCCTCGTCGGCCAGCTATATTCGTGGAGCGCCCACCTTTTTGGAAGTTCAACTTCTTCCGTCGCTCTGCCCATCGTTCTCCTACCGAAGCTGCGTATGCGCCGCAAGATGATTGTGCCTGTTGGGAGACGGCTTGCTCCTAGGTGGAATCTTCGATGTGTCGGCATATTATTTCATCAGATTTTCCCTTGGTGTGAGTTGCATCAAGCTTGTACTTCCTTTACTAAACCACGGTGCCTCGTACCCTAACGAGCGGAAGAGATTATCCACCCTCTTTGACTCTGACGGTCTGTGCAGGCTTTTGTCATACAGGGCAGGACCAAGATCCGAAACAAACATGAAAAAGCTCTCGTCCTTGGGTGGACTCGAACCACCATCCTTTGGGTTAACAGCCGAACGCGCTAACCAATTGCGCCACAAAGACCCTCACCCTGTCTGCCCCATACGATCCTCGTTTGAAAGCAGGTAGCGCAAGCGTGGCCTATAAGACAAGTATGAGCTGGCAGCGGGTGGCGATGACTAAAAAACAGCGTCCGGAATACGAGAACAAAAGGCTGATGTTTGGCTTTTTCTATATTGGGAAAAGTGATTTTGGCCACGGCGGCGCCGATGGTCTTGTATAAACTCTGGTTTGTCTATCAGCAAAAACAACAAACTGTTCCGAAATGGTGGTGGTTCGTAAAATAAAACTTGTGTGAAAGTAAAACTAGCGCAAAAGGTTTCTGAACGTGGCCGGGACTCTCGATTATGGTTTTAATGACACAAGGGTGGTGTGACTAATACAATAAAATCGTTCCGCCCCAATTGTCCATATGGCAAAACATTTTCGCAGCGTGGCAGTGTGTGTTCCAGATAATATTACTACTGACTAAAAGTTATGAAGGGAGATGTCGATTCGTTTCAACCGTTTTCTGAAGTAAACACTTATACAATATTTACAGCTCCGGGTTGGCTTGACGTTACTGCATGTTACAAACTTTTTGAAGACAGAAGGTATCGCCGCTGGCCAACATTTAACAAACCCTGAGTGAGTCACGTGACACGCACAATACCTCATGGGTAATGAATACCAAGTTCAAGTCCATTTCCTGTGAAAATCCCAAATCAAAAAGCATACTAATTTACGACTGTTGCCTTATTTATTATTCCCAAATCTTCTGCTCTAAATAAATTGCCTAAGGAATAATTCTCAACAGGAAGGACAAACCTTCGCTCTTTACGTAGTTGTATGGCGAATCCTGATACTTGTGAATATGACTCGATAAAAAGTAATGCATCCTCGACCACCGTCCCAGGTTCCACCAAGATTTGAACTTGGATTGCTGGATTCAGAGCCCAGAGAGGCCCGGGTTCGATTCCCGGCCAATGCATGGCTCTTGTGGTCGACATCCTTGTTTTTGAGTTGGTTTGACCGCGTGGTAAACTTTTTGTGGACAGCCAGAAGAGGAAAAACATTGACATGTTGCCCAGCCCCACCTGCTACGTGGAGTTTCAAGTTCGATTCCCGGCCAATGCATGGCTCTTGCGGTCGACATCCTTGTTTTTGAGTTGAAGAGTCCAAACTTCACACAGGGCAGTTGTGTTTTTTAATGTTTTATTAACCAAAAAAGCATCAATTTGCAAATGAAAGGGGTTGTTTGACAGGCATTCAAAGGGCGCCAGCTGCGTCTGGAGTCTGGAGTCTGCCATCTGGCAGGAGAAGGATATTAATAAAAAAAGGACAATACTCAAGCCATAATAAAAGAAAGAGAATAAGCCTGGCAGACAATAGCGGACCGGATTAATGCGTTAGTATTCAAAAAGTGTACAATCCTCTGGAGCTGTTATAATTGGGCTACAATTAAGCATGTCCATAAGTTTAACTTTTTCTGCAAATGTTACATAGGTGTACAGACACAGTAATAGTGGGTGGGTGTGGGTGGAGATTTCCTGCGAGAACATAAATGGTTCTCATCAAATATCATAACACCTGCACCTTCGTGTGTGCGTGTGCGCGTGTGTATGTTTTCTAAATGTCTACCTACCTTATTTTTTATCATACTAAGGTTCCACCGAGATTTGAACTCGGATTGTTGGATTCAGAGCCCAGAGTGCTTGCCATTACACCATGGACCCGCAGCTACCTACACAGGTGAAAATCCTCGTTACAGACACTGCGCATCAGTTTGGCTTTTGCCGCAATTTTGGCACATTTCCCTGCCCTTGCCTAAGCGTGACGGCGAGGGAGGGTTGTGTGACATGACCTCATAGATACCTGATGTGGTTTCTTTGATGGTTGAGTAGTATAATTCTCGTCTGCGACGCTGGAGCCCTGGGTTGTATTCCCAGCCAATGCATGGCTCTTGCGGTCGACATCCTTGTTTTTGAGTTGGTTTGACCGCGTGGTAAACTACAGCCAGATGAGGAAAAACATTGACATGTTGCCCAGCCCCACCTGCCACGCGGATTCCCGCCTTCCATTCTGGGCCCATGAGTTTCGGGCTCGATTCCCGGCCAATGCATGGCTCTTGCGGTCGACATCCTTGTTTTTGAGTTGAAGAGTCCGAATTTTACACAGGGCAGTGGTGTTTTTTAATGTTTTAATAACCTCAAAAGCATCAATTTCCAAATGAAAGTTTTTTTTTGACAGGCGTTCAAAGGGTGTCCAGGTGTCCAAGCGTCTGGAGGCTGCCATCTGCCAATTAAAATAGCAAAGAAAGCCTTTAGTCTAATATGGATTTTCCAACTATTTACCATACAGGGCTTGCCTGGCGTTTCAAAATGGCCTCGTTCGGGATTTGAACCCGGGACCTCTCGCACCAAAAGCGAGAATCATACCCCTAGACCAACGACACTGCTTCAAAAACAGGGTCTCCCTGCTTTGTCTGCTATCCTACCCTATTCCAGAGGTCACTAACTGGAGGACCGCGGTCCGGGTCCGGACCCAGAAACAGTCTCATACGGATCCGGACCTACAGCCCAAACAGAGGGTTACGATTTAAAATCGGACGGAGCACTTCTATTTGAACCGGCACAGTTTTTATCGTCTTTACGGTAGTTGATTTGTGGATGGGAAAATGCACAGGCCAATCGCGTTAAGCCTTAAGTTAAGCCATCCCACGTGATTCCACTCAGCCAGTCAAAACTGTATTCCAGGCGGTAAACATCGAGAGGGTGCATACTTTCTGGCTCCAAATGGTCCCTGAGACAGCTTTCCCAGGTCTGAGAAAAGTAGCCCTATACCTCTTGACCATGTTAGGCACTACACACAACTGTGAGGCAGCATCCTCCACAATGAACATTATCAAAACAAAATATAATTCAAGGCTCACCAATGAGCACCTCCACATGTGTATGAGAATGGCCCTGACTCCATTTAAGCCCAGGTTTAAAATCCTGGCAGGACAAGATAGAGCACAATTCTCCCACTGAGCAAAAAAGTGGGGGAGTTGAATATAAGCAAATATAATTCCATCCATCCATCCATTATCTTCCGCTTATCCGGGGCCGGGTCGCGGGGGCAGCAGTCTGAGCAGGGAAGCCCAGACTTCCCTCACCGCACACACCTCCTCCAGCTCCTCCGGGGGGATCCCGAGGCGTTCCCAGGCCAGCCGAAAGACATAGTCCCTCCAGCGTGTCCTAGGTCTTCCCCGGGGCCGCCTCCCGGTGGGACATGCCTGGAACACCTCCCGGGGGAGGCGTCCAGGAGGCATCCTAAACAGATGCCCGAGCCACCTCAACTGGCTCCTCTCGACGTGGAGGAGTAGCGGTTCTACTCCGAGCTCCTCCCGTGTGACCGAGCTCCTCACCCTATCTCTAAGGGAGCGCCCAGCCACCCTGCGGAGGAAACTCATTTCGACCGCTTGTATCCGCGATCTTGTCCTTTCGGTCATGACCCAAAGCTCATGACCATAGGTGAGAGTAGGATTGTAGATTGACCGGTAAATCGAGAGTTTCGCCTTGCGGCTCAGCTCCTTCTTCACCACGACAGTCCGGTACAGAGACTGCATCACTGCAGACGCTGCACCGATCCGCCTGTCAATCTCACGTTCCGTCCTTCCGTCACTCGTGAACAAGACCCCGAGATACTTGAACTCCTCCACTTGAGGCAAAGGCTCCCCACCCACCCAGAGGGGGCAAACCACCTTTTTCCGGTCGAGTACCATGGCCTCGGATTTGGAGGTGCTGATCCTCATCCCAGCCGCTTCACACTCGGCATCAAACCGCTCCAGAGCATGCTGGAGGCCCCGGCTGGAGGAAGCAAACAGGACAACATCATCCGCAAACAGCAGAGATGAGATCCCGTGCTCCCCGAACCGGAAACCCTCCGCCCCCTGGGCGCGCCTAGAAATGTTGTCCATATAAACAATGAACAGAACCGGTGACAAAGGGCAACCCTGGCGGAGTCCAGCATGCACCCGGAACAGGTCTGACCTATTGCCGGCAATGCGAACACAGCTCCTACTTCGGTTGTACAGGGAACGGACAGCCCCTAACAAAGGGCCCCGGACCCCGTACTCCCGAAGTTACACCCCACAGGACACCACGAGGGACACAGTCGAATGCCTTCTCCAGATCCACAAAACACATGTAGACTGGTTGGGCAAACTCCCATGAACCCTCGAGCACCCGGTAGAGGGTGTAGAGCTGGTCCAGTGTTCCGCGGCCAGGACGAAAACCACACTGCTCCTCCTGAATCCGAGGTTCGACTATCGGCCGGATTCTCCTCTCCAGTACCCTGGCGTAGACCTTACCAGGGAGGCTGAGGAGTGTGATTCCTCTGTAATTGGAACACATCCTCCGGTCCCCCTTCTTAAATAGGGGAACCACCACCCCGGTCTGCCAATCCATAGGCACTGTTCCAGACCGCCACGCGATGCTGCAGAGGCGTGTCAACCAGGACAGTCCCACAACATCCAGAGACTTCAGGTACTCAGGACGGATCTCGTCCACCCCCGGAGCCCTGCCACCAAGGAGCCCATCGACTACCTCAGTGACTTCAGCCCGGGTGATAGGCGGGTCCGCCCCGCAGTCCCCAGTCTCTGCTTCCTCCTCGGAAGACGTGACGGCAGGATTGAGGAGATCCTCAAAGTATTCCTTCCACCGTCCGACAACATCCCCAGTCGACGTCAACAGCTCCCCACCCGCACCGTAAACAGTGTTGGTGAAGCACTGCTTCCCCCTCCTGAGGCGCCGAACGGTTTGCCAGAATTTCCTTGGGGCCGACCTATAGTCCTTCTCCATGGCCTCCCCGAACTCCTCCCAGACCCGAGTTTTTGCCTCTGTGACTACCCGAGCCGCGGCACGCTTGGCCTGCCGGTACCGGTCAACTGTTTCGGGAGTCCCACAAGCCAGAACGGCTCGATAGGACTCCTTCTTCAGTTTGACGGCATCCCTTACTTCCGGTGTCCACCACCGGGTTCTGGGATTGCCGCCGCGACCAGCACCAGAGACCTTGCGACCGCAACTCCGGACTGCCGCATTGACAATGGACGTCGAGAACATGGTCCATTCAGACTCGATGTCCCCAGCCTCCCCCGGGATCTGTGAGAAGCTCTCCCGGAGGTGTGAGTTGAAGACCCCTCTGACAGAGGGGTCCGCCAGGCGTTCCCAGCAGACCCTCACGATACGTTTGGGCCTGCCAAGTCTGTCTAACTTCCCCCCCCGCCAGCGGATCTGACTCACAACCAGGTGGTGATCGGTTGACAGCTCCGCCCCTCTCTTCACCCGAGTGTCCAAGACACACGGCCGCAGGTCAGAAGACACGACAACAAAGTCGATCATCGACCTTCGGCCTAGAGTGTCCTGGTGCCACGTGCACTGATGGACACTCTTGTGCTTGAACATGGTGTTAGTTATGGACAAACCGTGACTAGCACAGAAGTCCAAAAACAGAACACCACTCGGGTTCCGATCAGGGGGGCCGTTCTTCCCAATCACCCTTCTCCAGGTGTCACTGTCATTTCCCACGTGGGCGTTGAAGTCCCCCAGTAGAACGACGGAGTCCCCAGTCGGCGCACTATTCAGTACGCCTCCCAAAGACTCCAAGAAGGCCGGGTACTCTGCACTGCTGTTCGGCCCGTAGGCCGCCACAACAGTGAGACACCTGTCCCCGGCTTTTAGGTGCAGGGACGCGACCCTCTCGTTCACCGGAGTAAACTCCAACATGTGGCGACTGAGCTGTGGGGCTATAAGCAAACCCACACCAGCCCGCCGCCTCTCCCCACGGGGAACGCCAGAGAAATGAAGAGTCCAGCCTCTCTCAAGGATAATGGTTCCAGAGCCCAAGCTGTGCGTGGAGGCGAGGCCGACTATATCTAGCCGGTAACGCTCGACCTCCCGCACAAGATCAGGCTCCTTCCCCGCCAGTGTGGTGACATTCCATGTCCCCAGCGCTAGAGACTGTGTGCGCGGCCCTGGTCGTCCGGGCGCCTGCCCCTGACCACCGCCCAAATCACACAGCACCGGCCCCTTACGGTCCTTCCTGCGGGTGGTGGGCCTGCGGGAAGGTGGTCCCACGTCGCCTTTTCGGGCTGGGCCCGGCCGGGTCCCATGGGAAAAGACCCGGCCACCAGGCGCTCGCCTGCGAGCTCCCACTCTGGGCCTGGCTCCAGAGTGGGGCCCCGGTTTCGCCGATCCGGGCGACGTAACTGACTTCGTTGGATTTGTCATCATCAGGGTTTTCTGAACCGCTCTTAGTCTGGCTAGTCACCTAGGACCTGTTTGCCTTGGGAGACCCTACCAGGGGCATAAAGCCCCCGACAACATAGCTCCTAGGATCATCCAAGCACTCAAACCCCTCCACCACGTTAAGGTGGCGATTCACGGAGAGGGCAAATATAATTGTTAAATTAAATAGTTCAATTTATAAGATATGTTGAGATTTCATACTTGAATTGTTTCAATTAAGCTTAAATACATATATATTTTTAAGTCATGCCCTTTATTTTAATGTGCACATTGTGCATATTTTTTAAGTTCAGTTCTGTGTTACATGACAATAAATATTGTCAGAAAGTTTGGAATTGTCCTGAAATCATTAGATTTACAAGGCAGGTATAGATTAGATGCATCTTCATAAAAGTACTAGGCCACTTAAATATATATCACACCAAGTTAGACATTATGATCTTCCGGACCTTCGCTTCATGTAATTTTCTCGAACTGGACCTCTTTAAATTTTAGCTGAATACCCATGCTTTAGTCTAATATGGATTTTCCAACAATGTACCATACAGGGCTTGCCTGGCGTTTCAAAATGGACTTGTATGGGCTTTGAACACGGGCCCTCTCACACCCAAAGTGAGAATCATACCCCTAGACCAACGACACTGCTTCAAAAACAGGGTCTCCCTGCTTTGTTTGCTATCCTGCGGCTGGACAGGAAATAGTTTAAAGGAAGGAAGCAGTTAAAAAAGGAAAAAATTAAACTCCTTGGAGCCGGATTTGAAGTCCTCAACCCCCACCAACTAAACTATCGAAGGATGGTATTTCGGCGTGGTAGGCATGCACAGCTCCAGTCCTCCTTCAATTGAGATAGGAAATAAAGCCTTAGCGATCACTTACCTGTCTTCAGTGTCTTCCATCAATTATTACCATCAATTATTACGTCTGAGGCAAACCTCAGCAAGCACCGCAACAAGGTTTGAAAAGACATTGCCGTTCGGGAAATGAACCCTGCGCCCTCAGATTAAAAGTCTGATGTTCTGCAGACTGAACTATCCAGGCCCTGGAGACCAATGAATGATGGTTTCATTCATCTTCCTCCTGTGCATTGAAACTACTGAACACCAAACCACTGTTACTTCATCTCTCCTGTGCACAGAATCTACAAGTGACTATTTATCTTCTTCCTGCATACTGGAGCCACTGAAGTTGTCTTCTTCGGCCGCTCGTATCAGGCCTGCGTTGTAAATTGTTTTTTTGCCACTCGGATTTCAGGGGTACGTCGAGAATGCACTTCAACTGGAGCAAAGAGTCTTCCATGGGCTGAGCAGACACGTGGGCCAGTGGTGCAATGGATAACGTGTCTGACTACAGATCAGAAGAGTCTAGGCTGACTCCTGGCTGACTCGAGTGCCTTTTTTGCGACTTGGGTGTTTGGGAAACAAGGGAAAATATGTCAAGTAGATGAGCATAGTGTGCCACACTTAACAATACGCATTATGACGTTATCTACCATTTAACGCTCCTTTACTTTACATACTATCTTGCTTTCGCATACTCTTAGATCCATTAAAGCATGAAGCAGATGAAGCATTTTAAGTCCCATCTGGGGTGACAGGCATCAGAGTGGCGAAGTGGAAAAGCAGACCTGATCAGCAGAAGCTAGGGAATGAGCGTACAAGCGGCACCAGGGCACCTGACTTGGCGTTTCCGAAAAACAACAGGCCAACTCCAACGAGCCGCAACACACTCGGCTCAATTGCAATTTGACAAAAACAGCATGAAGTTTCCACCCGGGGACCTTTCATGTGTGAGGCGAACGTGATAACCACTACACTACAGAAACCAACTGCTTAAAAGAGCAGGAAACCCAGTAGGTTTAGGGTTTAAACAAGCGGCACCAGGGAACCTGACTTGGTGCTTCCGAAAACAACAGGCCATCTCCAACGAGCCGCAACTCACTTACTGGGCACAATTGCAATTTGACTTAAGCAGAATTAAGTTTCTGCCTCGTCTCAAACCGGGGACCTGTCGCGTGTTAGGCGAACGTGATAACCACTACACTACAGAAACCAACTGCTTTCAAAGAGTGGGAAACCCAGTAGGTTTAGGGTTCAAACAAGCGGCACCAAGGAAGCTAACTGGGCGTTTCGGAAAACGACAGCCCAACTCCGACGAGTCGCAAGTCGGCACAATTGCAATTTGACAAAACCTGAGTGAAGTTTCCGCCCAGTTTCGAACAGGGGACCTTTCACATGTGAGGCGAACGTGATAACCACTACACTACAGAAACCAACTGCTTTCAAAGAGTGGGAAACCCAGTAGGTTTAGGGTTCAAACAAGCGGCACCAGGGAACGTGACTTGGTGCTTCCGAAAACAACAGGCCAACTCCAACGAGCCGCAACTCACTTAGTGGGCACAATTGCAATTTGACTTAAGCAGAATTAAGTTTCTGCCCCGTCTCAAACCAGGGACCTTTCGCGTGTTAGGCGAACGTGATAACCACTACACTATAGAAACCAACTGCTTGCAAAGAGTGGGAAACCCAGTAGGTTTATGGTTCAAACAAGCGGCACCAAGGCAGCTAACTTGGCGTTTCGGAAAACGACAGCCCAACTCCGACGAGTCGTAAGTCGGCACAATTGCAATTTGACGAAAGCTGAATGAAGTTTCCGCCCAGTTTTGAACAGGGGACTTTTCACGTGTGAGGCGAACGTGATAACCTCTACACTACAGAAACCAAGTGCTTGCAAAGAGTGGGAAACCCAGTAGGTTTAGGGTTCAAACAAGCGGCACCAAGGCAGCTAACTTGGCGTTTCCAAAATAGACAGGCCAACTCAAACGAGTCGCAACTCACTCAGTCCGCACAATTGCAATTTGACCAAAGCAGAACGAAGTTTCTGCCTGGTCTCGAACCAGGGACCTTTCGCGTGTTAGGCGAGCGTGATAACCACTACACTACAGAAACCAACTGCTTGCAAAGAGTGGGAAACCCAGCAGGTTTAGGGTTCAAACAAGCGGCACCAGGGCAGCTAACTTGGCGTTTCCAAAAACAACAGGCCAACTCCAACGAGCCGCAACTCACTCAGTCCGCACTATTGCAATTTTGACAAAAGCAGAAATAAGTTTCTGCCCGGTTTCGAACCGGGGACCTTTCGCGTGTGAGGGGAGCGTGATAACCACTACACTACAGAAACCAACTGCTTGCAATGAGTGGGAAACCCAGGGGTTTTAAAGTTCAAACAAGCGGCACCAGGGACGCTAACTTGGCTTTTCCGAAAACGACATCCCAACTCCAACGAGTCGCAACTCACTCAGTCGGCATAATTGCTATTTGAAAAAAGCTAAATGAACTTTCCGTTCAGTTATGTCCTCATCCGAGTAGCGCTGTGATGGCAAAGCGGGTGGAAACCAAAAGGGTTCGGCTGAGGCTGGGCAACATGTCAATGTTTTTCCTCCCCTGTTGAGAATTATTCCTTAGCCAATGTATTTAGAGGAGAAGATTTGGGAATAATAAATAAGGCAACAGTCGTAAATTAGTATGCTATTTCATTTGGGATTTTCACAGGAAATGGACTTGAACTTGGACTTCATTACCCATGAGGTATTGTGCGTGTCACATGACTCACGCAGGGTTTGTTAAATGTTGGCCAGCGGCCATACCTCCTGTGTTCAAAAAGTTTGCAACGTGCAGTAACGTCAAGCCGACCTGGAGCTGTAAATATTGTATATATGTTTACTTCAGTAAACGGTTGAATCGAATCGACATCTCTCTTCATAACTTTTAGTCAGTAGTAATATTATCTGGAACACCCACTGCCACGCTGCGAAAACGTTTTGCCCTGTGGAAAATCGGAGGGGAATGATTTTATTGTATTACTCACACCGCCCTTGTGTCATTAAAACCATCATCGAGAGCCCCGGCCACGTTCAGAAACCTTTCGCGTTAGTTTTACTTTCACACACGTTTTACCTTTGTTCTCGTATTCCTGACGCCGTTTTTGAGTCATCGCCACCCGCTGCCAGCTCATACTTGTCTTATCCCTCCTGTTGTGTTCCGGTCAAAAGTGACCGATTTACATGTTTTCTCTCTAAAAAAAATTTGTGAATTAATTCTGATTGCCATGAGATTCCATGACTTTGTTCACACAGGGTATCTAAACAGCCCAAATTTATTTTACGAATTTCATAAAAATCTGGATGTTTTGTTTAATTTTGTCATCAAAAATGACCGGTCATTCAAATGAATGGTTAAGACTTTTTTATAATATTTTGTTCAGGCACACACCCATTCAACAGATGGACATACTTACACTCCCAGCCCCCAACATGCACAAACATACTACATACACACACATTACTCCCCTTCTTAGCTTCCATTGCTACCCCCACGAGACCCTTTCCCAAATAGAATCTTTCACCCATGGGAACCACACCCAGATATAATCTTTCACCCATGGGAACCATGCCCAAATACAATCTTTCACCCACGGGAACCAAACCTGTTGGATTTGCTCATAATTCATGCTATGGCAGCACGATGACCAAATGGTATTTTGTATGTGAGGGTATTGATCACATCTTTGACCCTGGCACTGATGAGTGTCAGTGGGGAGTTTCAAAATGGTAGTTTGTACTGGGGTTCATCACCACCTGTGAGGAGAGGTCGACTGTTGACAGAAAATGTCATCCGGATGACCCCAGGGCCAACCAGATAGGCCATGGGTGTCCAAACCTGGTCCTTGAGGGCCACTGTCCTGAAGGTTTTGGATGTTTCCCTGCTCCAGCACCTGATTCTAATGAATGGGCGGTTATCAAGCTATGTGGAAGCCTAGATAATGACCTTTCATTTGAATCAGGTGTGCTGGAGCAGGGAAACATCCAAAACCTTCAGGACAGCGGCCCTTGAGAACAAGGATTGGAAACCCATGAGATAGGCCATCTCCCTGGTTGATGACATCAAATCCTGCTTGGAACTAATCCCCACAGTCTCCTAGTCTCCTGTCTGCTATACTAACCTATACATCCATCTGCTGGACTCATTCTATCGTACAGTTATTGCCGTGACGCTTGTGCGTCTAATAAAGTCACCGGCTCGGCTTTGCTAACAGCCTCACCGTCCCTAAAGAAGATGAATATTTATGGCTCCAGCACACCTGATTCTAATGAATTGGTTGTTATCAAGCTATGTGGATGTATATATGGATGTATAATGTATTAATGTTTCATAGATTTTTCAACTTATTAAAATAGCTGAGTAGTACACAATCTGCTTCTTTATCATATATTAGTGTTTGTGTGTTATATATCGTGTGTCTAATGCAAAATACCTATCATACATAACATATATCACATACCGGAATATTATATTACTGTTATGCCTACTATGAACATTAATAAACGCCAAATCGTGTCCGGTATCATGCCTACATGTATGACGTTTGCAGAAAAGAATCCTGTGAGAATCAGTATTGAGCAACTTCAGATGGATTAAATGTGATGAAGCTTCATTTCTCCTGTCAAACAGATTAAACTGAGCAGAGCGGGGCACCCTCCAAAAATGGCGGCCCCACGGCTCGTCAGCGCCAATAGGCTGCAGCGGTCGATAGGGCATCTATTCTTTCTAATGTCTATGGTTTTAGATGTGGCAGGAAGGTGACCCCAGAGGATTCTTGGTCTAAGCCTATCTGAATCAAAAAAAGCCTGTGAATTTAGTCGACTGGGAATAAAATGACACATTTTGATGGTTTGCCTATTTGTTGTTGGTTTATCACGTTCATTTTAACCTTAATAAAGACATGAGCATCGCCTATCGGCAGTACAAAGAAGAAGCAAGAGAACACTATTACGAAATATGAAAATCCAAACTGCGTTTGTCAATTCAGACATTCTCCTTGTGATTTATGTCTAGGATTGTTGCTTGAGTATAAACCTGCCCATCTGCCGTGACATTGTTTTGCAATGCCGTGATCCAGATTCGAACCGGGGTTGCTGCGGCCACAACGCAGAGTACTAACCACTATACGATCACGGCGAGCTACGACGGACATACTGTGAAGAGCAGTGATTTAGATAGTGGACCTATCAGACTATATCAAGTTTTTATTTATGTGGTGAACATGAACAGCAATTTCGAATGAAATGCCTGCAGAATGTATTAGTTTATCATGTTAATTCCTCTGGGGTCACATCTAAAACCTTCAGGACAATGACACCAAAGGACCAAGATTGTCCACTCATGGTCTGGATTGTAAAACCTTGATCATTGCAGTATTGCCGTCGTAGCTTGCCGTGAATGTATAGTGGTTAGTACTCTGCGTTGTGGCCGCAGCAACCCCGGTTCAAATCTGGGTCATGGCATCGCGGACAATGTCATGGCAGATGGAGAGCTTTTTGCTCAGGCAACAATCCTGGACATAGATGCTGGAAAGCATGTTTCAATTTACAAACTTCATCAACTTGTTGCAGGTTTACTTCTTTTTTTCCACTTCTGAATAGTGTCCACTTCTTGTTATTTCTTAGTATTGCCAGTAGGCGATGCTCATGTCCGTGTAGTTCCAGTGACAAAGGGTAACACTGCAAAAACCTTAAATGACTTCAGACCAGTGGCATTGACCTCACTGGTCATGAAGTCATTTGAAAAGGTTGTAAAGCAGCTTCTACTACTCAGGGTGGGTGGGGCCCTGGACCCAGGGCAATTCGCATACAGGGCCAGTATTGGGGTGGAGGATGCCCAGATTACACTTTTGGATCACCTTTACAGACATTTAGAGGGTCCTGGTACACATGCCAGGCTCTTGTTTTTAGATTTTTCTTCTGCTTTTAACACTATCCAGCCACATGTTTTAGTCAGTAAATTATTATCTGACTGAGAGAAATCTTGTGAGCTGGATTATGGATTTTTTAACAAACAGAATATAGTGAGGTAAGGTGAATGGTTGTTTTTCTGAAAGGCGTGTCTCTTCCACTGGCTCCCCGCAGGGTTGCGTACTCTCACCTTTACTGTATATCCTCTATACTAATGACTGTAAGAGCCAGTAAAGAAATAGACACATCCTGAAATATGCTGATGATACAGTCATTGTCAGTTTACCGCAGAAACATGAATCTCAGCATGGGCCGGTGGTCGATGAGTTTGTCAATTGGTGTGACGACTCTTTTCTCCAGCTTAACACCTCTAAAACTAAAGACATGCTGGTAGATTTTAGGAGAAATTAACCAGCTTCTCCTCAACCTACCTTCATAAAAGGTAGCAGCATAGAGGTGGTAGAGCAGTACAAATACCTGGGCACTGTGATAGACAGTAAGCTAAAATTTGATGCAAACACAGAGACCATCTGTAAAAAGGGTCAACAACGATTGTACTTCCTAAGGATGCTCAACTATTTTAATGTCGATAAGGTTATTCTGTCTTTGTTTTATAAATCTGTTATTGAATCTGTCCTTACTTTTGCTTTTATTGCTTGGTATGGGGGTATCAGCCTGAAGGAGAAAAATAACCTCAGCCATATTGTGAAGGTGGCTGGCAAGCTAATAGGCTGTCCACAGTCTTCCTTAACATATATCTATGAGAGGCAGGTTATTAGCCCAGAGCCCCACCCACCACCAACGACTCCCGCCTGTCCGAGGACCTGAACGAATTATATTGTAGATTTGAAGGACAATCGGACAGCCCCATGCCCCAGCCCCACCCCCCACCCCAACCAGCACCCCACCCCCCACCCCCCCACCTATCAACACCAACACAATGTTGACTCTCTCCATTCAAGAGAGGGAAGTTAACAAAGTGTTCAAGAGACAGAACCCTCGCAAAGCTGCAGGGCCAGATGCTGTCTCCCCTGCCACACTGAAGCACTGCGCTGACCAGCTGTCTCCTGTGTTCACCAACATCTTCAACACCTCCCTGGAGATGTGCCACGTGCCAGCCTGCTTCAAGTCCTCCACCATCATCCCTGTGCCCAAGAAGCCCAGACCAACAGGACTGAATGACTACAGACCCGTCGCCCTGACATCTGTGGTAATGAAGTCCTTCGAACGCCTGGTGTTGGCACACCTCAAAAACTTCACAGACCCCCTCCTAGACCCCCTGCAGTTCGCCTACAGAGCCAACAGGTCTGTGGATGACGCAGTCAACATGGCCCTCCACTACACCCTCTAGCATCTGGACTCTCCAAACACCTACGCCAGGATCCTGTTTGTGGACTTCAGCTCTGCCTTCAACACCATTATCCCGGCTCTGCTTCAGGACAAGCTCTCCCAGCTGAACGTGCCCGACCCCACCTGCAGGTGGATCACAGACTTCCTGTCCGACAGGAAGCAGCGCGTCAGGATGGGAACGCAAGTCTCTGACTCCCGGTCCATCAGCACCGGATCCCCTCAAGGCTGTGTCCTTTCCCCCCTGCTCTTCTCCCTGTACACAAACAGCTGCACCTCAAGTCATCCATCTGTCACGATGAGTCTGACTTCAGGTGGGAAGTGGACAACCTGGTGACTTGGTGCAGCCAGAACAACCTGGAGCTCAACGCTCTTAAGACAGTGGAGATGGTTGTGGACTTTAGGAAGGACCCAGCCCCACTCCCCCCCATCACACTGCGCGACTCCCAGGTCAACAGTGTGGAGTCCCTTCGTTTCCTGGGCACCACCCTCTCCCAGGAACTTAAGTGGGAGCTGAACATCAGCTCACTCATAAAGAAAGCCCAGCAGAGGATGTACTTCCTGCGGCAGCTGAAGAAATCCAGCCTGCCAAAGACAATGATGGTGCAATTCAACACTGCCATCATCGAGTCCATCCTCACCTCCTCCATCACCGTCTGGTACGCTGCTGCCACTCCCAAGGACAAGAGCAGACTGCAGCGTATCATCCGTGCTACTGAGAAGGTGATAGGCTGCAACCTGCCATCCCTTGAGGACCTGCACACGGCAAGGTCTCTAAAACGGGTGAGGAAGACTGCGGCCGACTCCTCACACCCTGGACAATCTGTGCTTCAGCTGCTCCCTTCTGGCAGGAGGCTGCGGTCCATCAGGACCAAAACCTCTCGCCACAAGAATAGCTTCTACTCTTCTGCTATTGCCCTCTTCAACAGGGCCAAGGACTCAGTTTGACGCATCCACCAACACCCCCCTCCAGAATCCCACTGCACTCTGCCACTTTAGCACACAACACTTTAAACTTAAAAAACTTACGACTGTGATTTCTGCACCACTGTTTACACTACTGTGTATATACCCCCACGTACTATATATACCCATTCCACTCTGTACCTATGTTATTTGTACTTCTATGTTATCTGTATCATTTGTACTATTTGCATTATTTGTATTATTTGTATTATTTGTTTATGTATCATATCTGTAGTGTATTTTACATTGTATTCATTTTTTATCTTATAAGTATGCCACATATATGTTCTATGTTTGCTCATTCCTGCCAAATTGAATTCTATGTTTGTTAACCTTGCATAGCGAATAAACCCCCATTCTGATTCTGACTAACACGGGATATTGTGACATTTACCACGAAGCCTCAGCAAACATGAGAAATCGACCACTCACATTCAAAGCCAGATTAGTTTAAGAACTTTTGGAAGCTCAAGGAGCCATTTGGCTTTGAACATCAGCGGAGGCTCAACGTTAGATTCCACAATGCTAAGGTAAAGAAAACCGACAGATTTTGAAAGAACTCATTAATGCAACCTGCTTCCTAGCTAAACAGGAGTTGGCATTTTGTGGTAACGATGAGAGGGCAAGCGCTTCTAATCGTGGCATTTATATAGAACAGGGGTGTCGAACTGGTGCCATCGCGGGCCAAGAGGGTGAAGGTTTTTATATTGTTTTTTTATTGGTTATCTATGAGGTCATGTGACACAACCCGCTCTCGCCGTCACGCCTAGGCAAGGGCAGGGAAACGTGCCAGATTGCGCCAAAAGCCAAACTGATGCGCAGTGTCTGTAATGAGGATTTTCACCAGTCTAGGTGGCTGCTGTTCCATGGTGTAATGGCCAGCACTCTGGGCTCTGAATCCAACAATCCGAGTTCAAATCTCGGTGGAACCTGGGACGGTGGTCAAGGATGCGTTACTTTTATCGAGTAATAATCACAAGTATCAGGATTCACCATACAACTGTGTAGAGTGAAGGTATGTCCTCAGTCATCCGAGTAGCGCTGTGATGGCAAATCGGGTGGAAACCAAAAGGGTTAATACCAGTCCCTTCTCCCCGTCAGGGAATTGAACCCTGGTGTCATGTGCCTAGGCGAGGGAGACGTGCCAAATCGTGCCAAAAGCCAAACTGATGCGCAGTGTCTGTAACAAGGATTTCCACCAGTCTAGGTGGCTGTGGTTCCATGGTGTAACGTTCAACACTCTGGGCTCTGAATCCAGTAATCCGAGGCGGGGATACTAACCACTATACTAATGAGAAAAAATCACTTTTCCCAATATAGAAAAAGCCAAACATCAGCCTTTCCTTCTCATTTTCCGGACGCTGTTTTTGAGTCATCGCAAATGCTTTCAAATGTGGATCGTATGGGGAAGGCAGTCGGAGGGTCCTTGTGGTGCAATTGGTTAGCGCGTTCGGCTGTTAACCGAAAGGATGGTGGTTGGAGCCCACCCATGGACGAGCGCTTTTTCATGTTTGTTTCAAGCTTGACGCAATTTGCACCAAGGGAAAATCTGATGAAATAATCTGCAGACACATCGAAGATGCCACCTAGGAGCAAGCCGTCTCCCAACGAGCCCAATCATCTTGCGGCGCATACACAGCTTCGGAAGGAGCACGATGCGCTGAGCGACAGACAAAGTTGAACTTTCAAAAATGTGGGTGCACCATGAATATAGCTTGCCGACGAGGACTCACGCGTGCAGAGCACAATGGATTAGCAGTCCATCGCCTTAACCACTCGGCCACCTCGTCACTTGCTTCACTGCTCCCTTGTCACCACCGACAGCTGAAATCTGAATTGTGCACCAGGCCACGCTCGTGATTCCTTCCGTCGATAAGACCCACTGCCACGCGTCGAAGACGTTTAGCCATATGGAAATTTGGAGCGGAACTATTTTATTGTATTACTCACACCGCCCTTGTGTCATTCAAACCATCATCGAGAGTCCAGGCCATGTTCAGAAACCTTTCGCGCTAGTTTTACTTTCACACAAGTTTTATTTTACGAGCCGCCACCATTTCGGAACAGTTTGTTGTTTTTGACTTATACATCAGCCTTTTGTTCTCGTATTCCGGATGCCATTTTTTAGTCATCGCCACCCACTGCCAGCTCATACTTATAGGCCACGCTTGCGCTACCTGATTTTAAGTGTGGATCTTATGGGGCAGGCAGTGAGAGGGTTTTTGTGGCGCAATCGGTTAGCGCATTCGGCTGTTAACCGAAAGGATGGTGGTTTGAGCCCACCCAAGGACGAGCGATATTTCATGTTTGTTTCGGATCTTGGTCCTGCCCTGTATGACAACAGCCTGCACAGACCGTCAGAGTTGAAGAGGGTGGAAAATCCCTTCCGCTCGTTAGGGTACGAGGCACCGTGGCTTAGTAAAGGAAGTACAAGCTTGACGCAACTCACACCAAGGGAAAATTTATATAGCTTGCCGACGAGGATGAGATTCGAACTCACGCATGCAGAGCACAATGGATTAGCAGTCCATCGCCTTAACCACTCGGCCACCTCGTCACATTCTTCACTTTCCCCTTGTCACCACAGCAGCTTAAATCTGAATGGTCCACCTGGCCACACTTGCGCTTCCTTAGATCAATAAGACCCACTGCCACGCTGCGAAAACGTCGGTTAAAAGCATCATCAAGAGCCACGGCCACGTTCACAAACCTTTCGCGCTAGTTTTATTTGACGAATCGCCACCATTTTGGAACAGTAGTTGTTATGTTCGCCTGACACACGGATAGTCCCTGGTTCAAAACTGGGCAAAAACTTCATTCTGCTTTTGTCAAATTGAAATTATGCCCACTGACTAAGTTGAGGCTCGTTGAAGTTGGCCTGTTGCTTTCGGAAACAGGCCCTCAGGCCAGTCAGGTGCCCTGGTGCCGCTTGTTTGCTCATTCCCTAGCTTCTGCTGATCCCTGCGAGCACCCGATCAGGTCTGAAACATGCTAAGCAGGAAGCCTGAGAACCAGCGCTGGGAAGGTTTGCCTCAGACCACCCTGATTGTTGTTATCTTACTGAAAAACACTTTCGACAAGCCGTAATTCCTGCGTTGCCTTAAAGAGGTGTCCCTGTTCAGTGTCTTGTCTTTTGAATCGTGTATTTTTGCATACTGGGCTTTCCGCTATTTACAAGCAGTTGGTTTCTGTAGTGTAGTGGTTATCACGCTCGCTTAACACGCGAAAGGTCCCTGGTTCGAGACCGGGCAGAAACTTCATTCTGCTTTGGTCAAATTGCAAATGTGCCCACTAAGTGAGTTGCAGCTCATTAGAGTTGGCCTGTTGTTTTCGGAAGCGTCAAGTCCCCTGGTGCCTCTTGTTTGAACCCTAAACCTACTGGGTTTCCCGCTTTTGAAAGCAATTGGTTTCTGTAGTGTAGTGGTTATCACGTTTGCCTCACACGCGAAAGGTCCCCGGTTCAAAACAGGCCAGAAACTTATTTCTGCTTTTGTCAAAATGCTATTTTGCGGAGTGAGTGAGTTGCGGCTCTTTGGAGTTGGCCTGTTGTTTTCGGAAACGCCATGTTAGCTGCCCTGGTGCCGCTTGTTTGAACCCTAAACCTACTGGTTTCCCACTCTTTCCAAGCAGTTGGTTTCTGTAGTGTAGCTGTTATCACGTTCGCCTCACACGCGAAAGGTCCCCTGTTCGAAACTGGGCATAAACTTCATCATGCTTCTGTCAAATTGCAATTGTGCCGACTGAGTGAGTTGCGGCTCGTTGCAGTTGGGCTGTCGTTTTCGGAAAAGCCAAGTTAGCTGCCCTGGTGCCGCTTGTTTGAACCCTAAACCTACTGGGTTTCCCACTCTTTGCAAGCAGTTGGTTGGTTATCACGTTCGCCTAACACCCGAAAGGTCCCTGGTTCGAAACCGGGTGGAAACTTTCTGCTGAAAAACTCACTGAGTGAGTTGACGCTTGTTGGAGTTGGCCTGTTGTTTACGGAAGCACCAAGTCAGGTTCCCTGGTGCCGCTTGCTTGAACCCTAAACCTACTGGGTTTCCTAATGTTTTGAGCAGTTGGTGTCTGTAGTGTAGTGGTTATCACGTTTGCCTCACACGTGAAAGGTACCCGGTTTGAGACGGGGTAGAAACTTCATTCTGCTTAGGTCAAATTGCAATTGTACCCACTAAGTGAGTTGCGGCTCGTTGGAGTTGGCTTGTTGTTTTCGGAAACGCCAAGTCAGGTTCCCTGGTGCCGCTTGTACGCTCATTCCCTAGCTTCTGCTGTTCCGCTGCGCCACTCTGCTTTCTGTCACCCCAGATGGGACTTAAAATGCTTCATCGGCTTCATGCTTCAATGGATCTAAGAGTATGCGAAAGCAAGAAAGTATGTAAAGTAAAGGAGAGTTAAATGGTAGATAACGTCATAACGCGTATTCTTTGAGTGTGGCACACTATGCTCATCTACTTGACATATTTTCACTTGTTTCCCAAACACCCAAGTCGCAAAAAAGGCACTCAGGCCAACTGGGAGTTGAACCTAGAATCTTCTGAGCCGTAGTCAGACGCGTTATTCAATGCGCCACTGGCCCACGTCTAAGAGTTGCAAGCAGTGTCTGCTCAGCCCATTACGTTGGAGTCTTGGAAGACTCTTTGCTCCAGTTGAAGTGCATTCATACCCCTGAGTTCCGAGAGGCAAAAACGACTTACAGCGCGGGTCTGATACGAGCGGCCGAAGAAGACAACTTCAGTGGCTCCAGTGTGCAGGAGGAAGATGAATAGTCACTTGTGGCTTCTGTGCACAGGAGAGATGAAGTGACAGTGGTTTGGTGTTTGGTGTACACACCTTCTAATTTAATGAGTTTACTTCCTTTTCATGACTCTTGACATAGATGTATAGGACAATCAGACCATGTTAGCACAATCAGACCATGTTTCTTTGTTCCTGATGCCAAAGTACAAGGCACTCATCCATCATGAGAAGCCATCAACAAGGACCATCAAGGTGTGGCCTGCAGGAGCTGATTCTGCACTCCAGGACAGATTCCAACACACGGACTGGAGTTTATTTGCTTCTCAGGCTACCTGTGGCTCTCACACGGTCATTGATACCTTCACCTCCTCTGTACTGGATTACAATCAACAACACCATTGACTGTGTCACAAAACAGAAACTGATTATCACGTACCCTAATCAAAAGCCATGGATGAACAAGGAGGTTCGGCTCCTGCTGAAGGCTCGCAAGGCCGCTTTCAGATCAGGTGACGGACAGGCCTACAGTGCATCCAGGGCTGACTTGAAGAGGGGCATCAAAAAGGCAAAGCCCTGCTACAAACTGAGGATTGAGGAGCACTTCGACAACTCTGACCCCCGGCGCATGTGGCAGGGCATCCGGATCATCAATGACTTCAAGTCGAACACCATCACCCCGCCATCCACAGACATCTCCTTCCTGAACGAGCTGAACAACTTCTACGGTCGTTTTGACAGGAATATCAGAGAGACTGCCACCCCAATCACTCCATCTACAGAACACCAACCCTTAACACTCAACCCAACAGACGTCCGCACCGTACTGAGCCAGATCGACGCGCGCAAGGCTGCTGGCACAGACGGCATTCCTGGTTGCGTGCTCAGAGCATGCACTGAGCAGCTTGCAGGAGTTTTTACGGACATTTTCAACCTGTCCCTTGCTCAAGCAGCTGTGCCGACATGCTTCAAATCCACCTCCATCGTATCGGTGCCGAAGAACTCCAGCCCGTCGTGCCTGAACGACTATCGCCCTGTAGCACTGACACCCATTGTCGTGAAGTGCTTCGAGCGACTGGTCCTGGCACACCTGAAGACGAACCTTCCTCCCACACTTGACCCTCACCAGTTTGCCTACCGCAGCAATAGGAGCACAGACGATGCAGTTTCCTCAGCGCTGCACTCTGTGCTTACACACCTAGACAATAATAACACTTATGCCCGTATGTTGTTTGTAGACTTCAGCTCTGCTTTCAACACTGTCATCCCCTCCAAGTTGATCACCAAACTTGGAGAGCTGGGCATCAACACCTCCCTCTGCCACTGGATTATGGACTTTCTGCCACTCCTGCTCTTCAACCATCACACTCAACACAGTTGTACCACAGGGATGTGTGCTCAGCCCGTTCCTCTACTCTCTCTTCACACATGATTGCAAGCCAATGTATGGATCTAACTCCACTGATAACACCACGGTGATCGGCCTCATCACTAACATTGATGAGACAGCCTACAGAGAGGAAGTGCAGCACCTGGCCATGTGGTGTGGTGACAATAACCTGCTCCTCAACGCCACAAAGACCAAGGAGCTTATCGTGGACTTCAGGAAGAAGAGGGGAGACACGCACGACCCTATTCAAATCAACGGGATGGCCGTTGAGCGTGTCTCCAGCTATAAGTTCCTGGGGATCCACATCTCAGATGACCTATCCTGGATTACAAACACCTCCGGCCTGATCAAGAAGGCTCACCAGCGTCTCTTTTTCTTGAGAACACTGAGGAAACACCACCTGTCCTCAGCTGTCATGGAGAACTTCTACCGCTGTGCGATCGAGTGCATCCTGACAAGTGGTGTACTGGAACTGCAAAGTCGCTGAGCGCAAGGCACTGCAGCGGGTGGTGAAAACAGCGCAACGCATCACTGGGACTATTCTTCCGTCCATTGAGGACATCCAGAGGAAGCGCTGTCTACGTAGAGCTCACAGCATCCGAAGAGATTCCTCACACCCTGCCCACAAACTGTTTGCCCTCCTGCCCTCCGGCAGGCGCCTCAGGAGTCTCCGGTCTAAAACCAGCAGACTGAGGAACAGCTTCTTCCCCAGAACTGTGACACTCCTGAACTCCCCCTATATGACCCCCACCCCCCCCACAGAACCCCCACCACCCTTTATTTGCACTATAATTTCTGTTTGTTCATTTTGCACCACCTGCATCACTCGGTTGTTATTTGCACTATCTGTTCATTTTGCACATCTCCACATCTGTTACTGCACTATCTGTTCATTTTGCGCATCTCCACATCTGTTACTGCACTATCTGTTCATTTTGTTCATTTTGCACATCTGCTCATTGCATCATTTGCACTAACTGTACATACATGCAACCCTGTAATTTCTGTTTAATACTGTAGCATCTTGTACTATACAGCTGTACATTTGTCCTAATTCACTTTAATCTGTACATACCCTGTATATTCTGATTATACTGTTCATACTGTGTATATTCTGAGTATACTTATATTTATTATATTCTGTTGGATTAACTGTGTTGCACTTCTGGTTGGATGCTAACTGTATTTCATTACCCTGTACTTGTACCTGTGTAATAACATTCAAGTTTAATCTAATCTAAGAGGAGTTTGGAGGAGACATTAAAAGACTCTAAAAGTATTAACATTTGCAAAACAAAATTTTTATCCAGTGTAATAAAAAAATATCAAGAAATCGAAAGAATTACTGTGTGAGTGTGTTTGTACAGATAAGTAACTGTTTGTGTCTGTTTATGTTTATATTATACATATTTATGCATATAAAAAGTGTTAAATGTGCCTGTGTGTATAGATTTATATTATCTTCATCTGTCGCTGTCTGGCACGTCATACTTTAAGTTATTAGGGTTAGGCAAAAAAAGTGTTAAACTTCAGCCTAAACACTTTCGGTGTGTAAAATGTTTTAGTTCTTTATTAATATGCTTTATTTATTTATTATTGTTTTGTTTTTTGTATGGACCGAAGAAAAGAAAAAAAACTAAACTCCAAGGTCAGTCAGCGAGCAGTGAAGCGAAAGGATGGTGGTTCAAGTCCGTGTTTGTTTCTGATGTGGGTCCTGCCTTCTGCGAAAATAACTCGTACCGACCATCAGAGTTGCAGACGCTGGAAAATCTCTTCCTCGTGGTTTTAAGAGAGGTGCCGTGGCTTAGTTGGTCAAAGTGCCTGTTTAGTAAACAGGAAATCCTGAGTTCAAATCTCAGCGCTGCCTTTATTTTGGCCAAGGTCTCCCAGGAGTTCCTCAGCCTGGGCACTTTAGCCCTGCAACTAGGTGTTCATATTTTGACAGCAACTGACGAAGTCTCCCTGGTGGTCTAGTGGCTAGGATTTGGCTATTTCGCGGCCCGGGTTCGATTCCCGGTCAGGGAAATCGCTCTGCCTCTCTATGGTAGAGCTTTTCAACCCCTCAAGCTGTTGTCGGTGTTTAAATTGCTCTTTCTGATTCCATGTCATTGTGACCTATTGCGTTGCTTGGAAGGAACCAGGAACTCCGAACGCTCAGATAAAAGGACGCTGCGTCGTCCTCGAGGCGTCCAAACATCGCCCGAACAGGAACTGGGCCCTCAGATTAAAAGTCTGATGCTCTGCCGACTGAGCTATCCATGCCCTGTATGGAGACCAACGACACTGAAAGATGCCGTCCTTACAAATCCTGAACATAGCTCTTGTCAACGCCATGTCAGGGTGGAAGGAAAAGAGTGGCAGCCATGGTTACGTTTGATCGGGGTGGCTCAATGAGGTTGAAGGCGGTGGGCGTCCGAGGCTCTTTTGAAGACTCTGAAGTCAAAGCGTGGTTGCGCCTCAGCGATCACGAGACTGAGGGACAATCTCAATTCTGACGTTGTGTTATCTGTGGCTGAAACGCATGAGCCTCAAGCCCTACTGGCCAAGTGGATGGGGCGCTGGCCTCATACTGCTGAGATTGTGGGTTTGAGACACTGTGACAGCAGCAGAGTGGCGCAGCGGGAGCGTGCTGGGCCCATAACCCAGAGGTCGATGGATCGATACCATCCTCTGCTATGAGACTTTTGATCTTTACGGTCTCTTGGGCTTTAAGTCTTGGCCAGACTACGAAGGGGTAAGGTCAGCAAGGGGAATTAGGTCAAATGGTAGAGCGCTCGCTTAGCATGCAAGAAGTAGCGTGATCAATGTCCGCATTCTCCAAGCTCTTGACCTTTGAAACTCTGCATTTTTTTCATGAATCTGTGTGTGTGTGTGTGTCTGTCTGTGTAGGTACATCACTGAGCTCCTTGGTGGGGATAAGTATGTATCCTGCTCTGTGGTTCTACCTGCCCTGTGCCACCCTTAAGCACGCGATGAAGATCTCAGATGAAGATCCTGCCTATATTGTGCGATTCAAGGCTGCCTTCACCAAGGACCTCAACCAGCGGAGGGAGAAAATAAACCTGGAATGGCTTAAGGTATGTCAGACTGACCAGAAGATAACTGCATTGTTTCACCATTATAGAGTGTTAAGCCAGTAGATCGGTCAATGAATAGATGAATGAGTCATGAAGAAATATGGAGGTTGGATTTGGAAAGTGAAATTTTCATCAATCAATAATAATATTTTTTTATTAATCAAAGGTGGCGACTGCTCTAGATCCATGATTTAAGGACGTCAAGTGCTTGCCCAGAGCAGAGACGGAGTCAGTGTGGGCAAAGCTAAGTGAGTTGGTGAACGAAGAAGAACCTGCTTTGCAGGCACTCAGAGAGGAGAACCCTGAGCCACCCAAGAAGAAAACAGCCCAGCTACTGATGGGATCAGACTCCGAATCAGATGAGGGGACACCAGAAGACAATACTGTGGAGAGGTACAAGGGAGAGCCCAATGCCAGCTTAGATCAGTGTCCACTGAAGTGGTGGTCGGAGCACACTGCTATCCATGGAAATATAGCCCACATTGCCCGTAAATACTTGGGGACTCCTGCCACAACTGTCCCATGGGAGATACTTTTTTCTTTAGCAGGCCATATTGTGCAGAAGAGGAGATCTAGTTTGTCAACAAAACATGTGAACCAGCTGGTCTGCCTGAGTGACTGGTGGAAGAAGGCTCTACTCGACTCGACTCGGTTTGTAGTAAACACGGGTGGTTTTCCACCGCAAATAGTACCGCAAATAGTACTTCCTGGTCGTCGGCGAAAGGGGCGTGACGTAGGCCGTGACGTATTTTTGTACGCGACGTAAATAACACCAACGCAACCCACAAGTGGACAGAACCCACATTATAATTTTAGCCATGTTGACGAACTAGTCTTTTGTAAATTATCTGACTTTTAAAAAGCTTTTAGACTGTTGGTGTAATGGACTGTATCTGATAGTAATAAGTATTAGCTGCGGCGCTGTTGCTTTAAGTCGCTCTCGTGACTTTGTCACACTTTCTGGCCAATCAATGGCCGGCCGTCTGCCGACGTCACCTTTTAGCTCGACTTAAGCTCGCTTGGTACCTAGAGCGAGAAGGTACTAAAAAAGTACCCGCTAGCAGGTACCAGGTACCATGGAACTGCGGTGGAAACGCCAAAAATGCGAGTCGAGGCGAGCTGATACCATGCGGTGGAAAAGCGCCATTAGATCCTTACCTTTATTTTTGATAGGATCCCCTCTATCGTGTACTTTGTATTTTTGTATATTTGAAACTGTTACTCTGAGGGCTGTAGTGTTCCCTGCTGCTGTTGCAAACTGCAATGACCACCCTGCGGAACAAATAAAGGATTATCTTATTTTATCTGGTACACCAACATTCACAAGCCTGCCCCGTGAGAGGCTCAAACTCACCAACACACACTGCAGCCTGCGCCATCGATTCAGCTGCATTGCTCCACCCCTCCTAACACCCAGTGGAGCGGAGTAGTAGTTGGTTATTAAAACATAAAAAAATACAACTGACCCATGTGAGGTTCAAATTCACGACCTTCAGATAATGAGACTGGGTGACAACCCTCAGACGTGGGCCCGTGGCGCAATGGATAACGCGTCTGACTACAGATCAGGGGTCTCATTTATAAAGCTTGCGTACGCACAAAACGGGGCTGAAAACGTGCGTACGCCAGTTTTCACGCAAAATCAGTGATTTATAAAACACTAACTTGGCGGTAGAATGTGCGGTCCTCCACGCAAACTATGACCCTCCCGTAAACCTACGCACTTTTTGGAGACAGTGGGAATTGGAGACACATACTGCAAAAAGTAATAGAATGGAATGAATGTGTTTTTATCTGAGTAGAAAATGAGTGGAAGTTATTTATGATATTTAAGGGATTGCGTTAACATGACACTGTTATAATTGTGATATTTGACTTAATGCCCATGGTACATTTATAGAGTGAATATTTAGTGAAAAAGAGGCGTGTCCCTGCCGAGGTTGAACCATACAGATGCCTCTGATGTCAGCCAGGGGGCGGGGCTCAGAGTACCAAGATGTCACCATGACTGGTAACTGCAGCTCTGTGATACGGTGCTCTGCTTCACCTGCTCTCCAGTTAAGATTATACTTTCAGGGATCATTTCTATAGTTTTTAACTTGTGGAATGTGTTTCTTAAGTGTCTCGTCTCACTATCCACGATGATGAGATATGATATTTCCTTCTGAGCGTGAAGCAAGTTGAGAGTAGTGATTTACTTCGTCTGCTCTCTACTGTGGATGAATGTTCACTGTTTCCTAGTAGAGCTGTGAGGAAGGGGATATGATCAGAGTGGATCTCAGTTCTCTGTAAAAAATAATTGCGACAGTATTGAACTCAAAATGGAAAGCTGTTCCAGTGTTGCAACAGTTTACATTCCCATGGAAGGATGCTTGTTTGTGATTGGTCTGTTTAAAATGTGGTTAAAGATAGTCAGCATAATGTTAATAATAAAGAATGTTGATAGTAACTACCCACACAAACACACACACACATCAAGTTAACATGCCTGAACTCTCATGTTCTTCATCTAAACATGCTGATGTGTAGATCTCCATCAGAAATGTATTATGGGTACTGTAAATATTTTAGAATAAAACTTATTGGATGCTCACTACGTTGTATTTTGTTAATGTTATTCACAGGGTTATAGTTGTATTGTCAAGCTGCACATGAATGATTAGGTTTAGTTTGTCACCGTCAGTGTGAATGACGGCAGTTTAAATGCCTTCCCCCTCTTGCCTGTATGTTTGTTAAGACTATAAGTTCAGGGATAATTTCTGTAGTTCTTAACTTGTAAAATGTGTTTCTAAAGTGTCTAGTCTCATAAACCAAAATGATGAGATACATTATTCTTTTCTGAGAATTAAGCTAGTTGAAAGTAATGATTCACTTAATCTGCTCTCTACTGTTGATGAACGTTCACTGCTTCATAATGAAGCTTTGAGGAAGGGGATATGATCAGAGTTGTTGTGTCTATCTGTGAACATCTAATTGCTGTAAAGTATTATTTATTAACATCTTAATATATTATATATTATTTTGAAATTACTAGCGAGTTGCAGTAGTCCTCTCAAAACGGAAATACTGCAACTCGCTACTAGACGGCCTTCCTACAAGCGTCCACTTCAGAGGATCCAAAATGCAGCAGCTCGCCTGGTTTTCAACCTACCCAGATGCTGCCATGTCAGCCTGCTCCTCATCACCCTCCACTGGCTTCCCATCATGGCCTGGATCAGATTCAAGACCCTGGTGCTGACCTTACAAGCAGTAAACGGGACTGCCAACCTATATCAACTCTCTCCTCTGGCCTTACACCCCTGCCCACCACCTATGGTCGTCCATATTGGACCAAAAAAACAAATATGTCTGGAGCCGCAAAAAATCGAAAGCCTTCTAATGAAGGCAACACATGCTGTATGTATCTTAGCTATATTAGCCTACTATCAAAATAACTAAGCCCATCGGAGTTCACATACCTGCATAAAAGTGCAGTCTGTTCAATATGGATCACATTACATGACTCATTACAGGCAATTGAGTATGCTGGCGCTGAATTAATGTCCTTGATTTGCTGATCGGTGATGTTGCCTGCCATTTTAAGGGCCCTTTCATTCACTGCCTTAGCGGAGAGAGGCATGTCTCTCTCATTTTTTCTGTATTATCTCGGTTTTGTTTTTGAATTCTGCTCATAGGTGTTCTAATATGCTGATGAATGACTCCTTCATGTAGTCACCATCTGTGAATGGTTTTCCACACGTTATTATAATAATAACAAAACTTGCAGCAGTAGTGAAGTTTGGAGATGCAATCCACTTACCGTATTTTCCGGACTATAGAACGCACCTAAATATAAGCCCCACCACCTAAAATTGAAAATAGATATATATTTTGTCACATATAAGCCGCACTGGACTATAAAGCGCAGATATCCAGGTTGAGAAATAAGATATTTACATCGAAAGATTTTGTATTATAAGTGTTTATTCGTATACCTGAAATGATTGTTTCTGAACATTGCCCTTAACGCGGCAGTAAAAGTGCTGATCGAACAAAACAAAAACGTTTTTCGATGGTTTTATTCATCTTCCTCCTCTGCACTAAAGCCAAGTTGCTTTATTTTTACTTCCTTCTGCGTACTGAAACCACTGGAAACAAAACCACTGTCACTTTTTCTTTCTCTTATTGGTTTCTCACGATATAAGTTTCATAATCTGTAAACCCACTATGCTTGGGTTAAGTGTAACCCTGCTATGATCAGTGACCGATGCTCTTTTGTAATGCTCTCTCTTGTAAGGCGCTTTGGATACAAGCGTCTGCTGAATGAATACATGTATAAATGTAAATGTAATGCGCAACTGCGCAACTGTTAAAGTCGGTTCAGCCTCCCTTGCGCTGAAGCCACAAGTCACTTATTCATCTTCCTGAGGACTGAAGAAACATTTATAGAAAAGCCGCATCTCTGTATTCAGCCGCATGGTTCAAAACGTGGGAAAAAGTAGCGGCTTATAGTCCGGAAAATACGGTAACCAATCGATCCATGCATAAGGCGCTTCGTATTATAAGGCGCACTGTCGTTTTTTGAGAAAATTTAAGGCTTTTAAGTGCGCCTTATAGTGCGGAAAATACGGTATTTATATATGGATGTATAATGTATTAATGTTTCATTGATTTTTCAATTTATTAAAATAGCTGAGTAGTACACAATCTGCTTCTCTATCATATATTAGTGTTTGTGTGTTATATATCGTGTGTCTAATGCAAAATACCTATCATACATAACATACTGTATATAACATACCGGAATATTCTATTACTGTTATGCCTACTATGAACATTAATATACGCCCAATCATGTGTCCGTTATCATGCCTACATGTATGACGTTTGCAGAAAAGAATCCTGTGAGAATCAGTTTAGTGTTGAGCGACTTCAGATGGATTAAATGTGATGAAGCTTCATTTCTCCTTCACCCCTCCAAAAATGGCGGCCCCACGGCTCGTCAGCGCCAATAGGCTGCAACTGTCGATAGGGCATCTATTCTTTCTAATGTCTATGGTTTTAGATGTGGCAGGAAGGTGACCCCAGAGGATTCTCCACTCTTGGTCTAAGCCAGTGTTTCTCAACGGGGGCAGTACCGCCCCCCAGGGGGCGTTCAGAGAACGTCGGGGGGCGCTGGGAACAATATTTTTAAAAGGGTGGCGTTGAGGTGCGGTTGGGGGGCGTTTGTCTGTGTCTGTTTTTTAATGCCAGTGTTTTAATGGCAGTTTCGTCTAACCGACACCTACCCATTTTTACGGAGCCCCTCTAGGGTCACATAGGAGAGAGAAGAAAATCTGTGCGCACCGTTTTGTAAACTGTGGCCTCGGATTCATAATCGTATGCACCTGATAGTGATACAAATTAGATCAGCGATACTCATTGCGTGTCTTGCGAGCCACATGCGGCTTGTCAAGCTTTAATTGGTGGCTCGCACTGGCATACTAGCTTATAACAATATGGTAACACAGCCAATAAAATTTTTCAAATGTGCTACATAATGATGCAATGAACACAAGCACAAAAATCGACATAATACTTAAAAAGTAATAACTATAAATGAAGAAATTTTCTGCGGTCTCGCGTGAATACGGCCAGCCTGCCAACCCGCGCGCTGTTACGCACCAAGCGAGGATTGACGAATGACATAGGATGGAGCAAGCCAGTGGACAACCTCCACTGCAGAGCGTTAAACAGAGGCATCTTTTGAGATGGCTTGGATTTTGGCGCGGGCCAAAACACAGTTCTCAGACTCATACAGGGCCGGCTCTAGGCATAGGCAATATAGGCGGTCGCCTGGAGCAGTGGTTCTTAACCTGGGGTGCGCGCACCCCCTGGGGGGCCTTTGGAGATCGCAGGGGGTGCGCAGAATTTTGTCTGCTGTGAGGTTTTGACGTCACGTTACCAAAATTATATTTCTTAAGTTACATTACAGAATCCTAACAACACATCCAAATGGTGTGCGCAAAATTAAAACATTTAAAAATTCATTGCAAACAAGTTAAGTCTCCATCATGCAATTTCATGAACGTATTTTTCGAGGAAGAGCTAGTTGTAGGCATGCGTGTATTGTTACCATGACGATGAGCCGTTCACAGTGCAGCCATGGGCGTTGTTAGCCCTGTAGGGCTGAAGCCCCCCTAAATTGTTCTTCAGCCCCCCTAAATAATTATCGGGATTATTATAATCGGGCCGCCGAAGAAAGACTATAATTAATAACAATATTTTATTTCGAAAAATTACCGGATGCTCTCGGTTAAATGTCGGTAACTTGAGCGTCAAACATGTAACTCACAAATTCGAAAAACGAGTACAAAACGGACGTCTTTGGGAATCGCGGCTTGTCTTGGTCATAGCTAAGGGGGGCCTTCGGGGGGAAAAGGTTAAGAACCACTGGCCTAGAGCACCATCGACTGTAGGGGCGCAGCAGGGGCGCTGGAGGGGCGCTGCACCCTTAATCGCTAATTAATAACAGTCTTTTTTTGTGAAAAATTATCGGATACTCTCGGTTAAATTCGGTTAAGTCTGCAAACAAGTAAAAAACTGTCGTCTTTGGGAATCGCTCGCAGTTCGGCATAACCTTCCATTAAAAGATCTTGTTCTTATCTCAAATAACTAATAAATAATAATAATAAAAAATAATAATAAATAACTAAATCCAGTGATACTAATCATACACAACAGGTTTGTTCGAAGAACCCAGTTAGCCGGATCATGATTAGTAGGATGAAATCATCTTGGATGTGTTATTTGATCTCGGATGTATTAAGCAACGTACGAAGAACGGGCCCCTGGTTTAAAAGAGATAGATGCGCATTGCGCACCATAGCCTATATCAGTAGGTCCAATAATAGATGGCTTTTTACTTGTCTGCATACACACAAAGTGCATGATGTGAATTAACAGTTGTGTGCTACAAGACAGGAAACCATGTTGGACACCCAAACTATAAAATAACAAATGATTTGATGTTGCGTTTGTGTGTTTGTGAGTGTATTTGTGCGAGGGAATAACCACACTAGGGGCCCGTTTTTCGTACGTGGCTTAATACATCCGAGATCAAATGACATGAGACAATGAGATGGAAATAAAACTTGATTAGCTCAGTTCTCTCCATTATATTGTGGCTGTGTACATCGGAAGTCGTTAGAGATGCATATGAGTTCAGAGTAAATTATCTTGTGCGCACAAGATAATAACTTGTTCCCTCAAGATAATTATCTTGTACGGACAAGATAATTATCTTATACGCAGAAGATAATAACTTGTTCCCTCAAGATAATTATCTTGTTCCCACAAGATAATAACTGTTGGGTGTACGCACACTTTTAGTAAGAATTCTACGCACTCCTTTATAAATGAGACCGCTGGGCCCTGTAGAGCAACGGTAGCCTGTCTAACTCTACATCATGCGTGGGCTTCCACTGGGAGAGTTCAACTGCTTGTCACTCTGCATGCCCACAAGGATCGCATAGCATTTTGAGCCATGTGTTGCATTGGCATGGCTGTTAAAGCATTGAGACAGCATTAGCACCATCCAAAAGAATGACCATCGTCACCTGATGAGGGTTCCTCTTGACTCCCCCAACTTTTAGGAAGGCAGGGAGGCTTGCACACATCTTCACATCTGCGTCTCTCACAAGTCCTTTCTTATCAGGGTAAACTGCCTGGATCCGTCCATGCCGGAATTGCCCTCGCAGTGCGTTTTGGTCAGCGACCCAAACAATATCACTGATCGCTACACTCCTTTGGGACTGGTGCCACTTTGGCCGAACAAATAGGTTAGGTCCGGCAAGTTCACTCCACTTCTTCCAGAACATATCCACACCAATCTGGATGGCTCTAAGACGGCGCCAAGGATGGGTGCACAAGTCAATTTCTCCTGTATCTCCTCCTTGTCTAGTTCTCCCAAGAAGAAGAGTGTTGGGGGTCAGATATTCTATAGAGTCTTCTTGTTCTTGTGCCTTGGCGTCGATAGGCCTTTCATTTGTGAGGTTAGCCGCCTGGTAGAAGAGGGTTTGGAGTTCGCCCCAGGTGAGTGAGCTTGTCGTCCCTCCAAGGCTAGTGAGAGCCCTCTTTATGAGCTTGACTGCAGCTTCTGCAGCCCCGTTGCGATGAGGTGCATCAGCTGGATGAAAGTTCCATGCCCACTCTGTCCCATTATTAGCAGCCTGGTCTTCTATGGATGCCTCCTGTAAGGTAGCCAAGTACCTATACAAGTCTTGTAGAGCAGGTTTAGCACCAACAAAATTGGTTCCCTTATCTGACCACAGTTTTCTGGGATGGCCTCTCAATGCTACGAAGCGGAAGTAAGCTTGAAGAAAGCTCTCAGAAGATTGGTCATCCACAAGGTCCACATGAGCTGCTCTTGATGCCATGCAACAGAATACTATGCCCCATACCTTTTTTCCTGTTCGTTTCTTGACAGCATCCTTAATTTCAAAGGGGCCGAAGAGATCCAGTGTGGTATACTCAAATGGGTTAGCACGCTGAGAGCGTTCTGGCGACAAATCACTCATCATCTGCTGGCACATCTTTCCTCGCAGTTTGCGGCATGTAATGCAGTCGTTCAAAACTTTCTTTACTGTTCTCCGACCTTGCACAATCCATGCTTTTCTCCTGGTGCGCAGAAGTGTGGCAGCAACACCTTCATGATTCTCTTCATGGGCTTCTCTTGCCAGCAGGGTTGCAAGCCAGGATTGAAATGAGATTAGAGGAACAGCTGTCCCATCCTCACTCCAGGACTGGATTCGTCCTCCACAGAGGAGGGATCCTGTGTTCTCATCCTTGTACACCACCAAGCGGTTCAATGTTGAGTCCAGGAACTGACTACCATCTTGGGCTGCGAGGACCAGGTCTTGGAAGGTTTGCTTCCTTTCCTCCGTAGACAGGATAAGATGGTTTGCCTCCCACTTTGGCGAGTCTGGTGTCAGGCATTTCCTCAGCCAGGTTTCTGCAGCCCGTCGAGTCCAGGCTACGGAACAACACAGTTTAGACAGAGAACTGAAGCGTTGAGGCTCCACAAGGCGCACCAGCCCAATTGCCCAGTGTTTTCTTGGTCCATCTGCCACAGATGCTACTGACCGCACAGCTGGTGATGTCAGTACACAATTGGCTCCTTCATGCTTGGCCTGGATGTCAGCCAGGTTGGGGCTAGTTCTTTCTTTTGACTGGGCCCTGGTGACCACTGCTGAGAAGGCTTTCCGCTGGAGCTTTCCGACATCTTCAGCAGCAGAGGCTGTAATCTCGCTGGCCATCTTCATAGGCCAGTTGGTCTCAGGCAACTTCAGGAACTCAGGGCCTTGCTGCCACTCTGACTCTTCGTTGAGCTCCTCAGGAGTTGCACCTCTGGTAAGTATGTCAGCAATGTTTAGTTTGCCTTCAATCCACCTCCAGTCTTCTCCTTGTCCAGCTTTCTGAATCTCGCCGATTCGATTTGCGAAAAAGGTTTGGTAGCCGTAGCTGTCTTTTTGGATGGCTGCAAGGATTGTTTGGCTGTCCACAAAGTGAATCCATTGCTTGACTTTAATATGACAGTGCTTCTCAAAGTACATTTTGAGGCGAGTGGCGAAGACCGCACCACACAGTTCTGCCTTGATCACATCTCCCTTTTGGTCTAGAGGGGTAAGTTTGGCCTTAGATTCCACCAACTTCACAACAATTTTGTCTTGTGTTTCCCACCGCAGGTAGAGCACAGCTCCATAGGAGGACTCACTCCCATCTGAAAATGTGATCCCTGTTGGTTGGCCTATAGGTCCAGGTGGTGTGAGGCTTCTCTCAAACCTGACCTGGCTTAGTACTACGTATTCTTCAAAGAGCGTGATTGCTGCCTCTCGAAGTTTTTCGTGATAGAGGGGCATCCCACGTGTCTTTAGATAGATTGTCATTGGCAGCTTCCTGGAATGATTCTCTTACCAACATCACACCCTTCTGTTTGGCTGGTGAGGCGAGACCAATCGGATCGTACAAGGCGGCAATCTGGCTGAGAAGGATGCGTCTGGTAAGGGGATTTGGTGTTCCTTCCCTCACATCCTCCATACTTAGATTCACTCCTGTCCTCATCTTCCCTCTTTTCTTGGAGAAGTTGATAGACGTCAGCAACCGAAGCTTGTCTGTCTCAGGTTCGTAGCCGACTCCGAGTGCTTTGTTCTCTCCATCATGCATTTGGTTGGGCAGTACCAGAGTCCTGGGTACAGTTGCTTCAGTTCTGGAGTCAGCAGTTGTTTCAGTATGGGCTCCAGTCCTCCCACTTTGGCGTGACAGGACCCAAGGTTTTAGGAAGAAGCCTCCTGCTTTCAAGATCTCCCCCACGCCTTTGGTGATCCTCTCTAGCGCCTCAAGGTTGTTGTGGGAGGTCAGGATGTCGTCCACATAGCTATCCTCGGTCAGAGCTCGCCGTTCTTCAACCATATCAGCAAACTGAGGAAGATTGGCGGTCTCTTTCATAGCGACTTGGGCAATACATCCAGCAGGTTTATCTCCAATATTGACTCGGACAACTGCAAACACTTCAATGTCGTCCTCAGGGTTGTCTCTCCAGAGAAAGCGGTGGAGGTGGACTTCAGCATCTTTCAGCCACACTGAGTTGTACATCTTTTTTACATCACCCAGTGCAGCATGGAGTCCACTTCTGAACCTCAGGAGAACACCTCTGATGGGATTGAGGACATCAGGGCCCTTGTGGAGGAGATCATTCAGACTTATGCCCCGGAACACCTGGCTACTGTTCCACACAATTCTGACAGGGGTTGAGGAGGAGTGAGGGTTCGGAGCAACTAAATGACTGATGTACCATTTAGGTCCTTTCCAACTGTTGATTTCCTCCCTTGTGAGTTTTGCAGCAGCTCCTCTGGAGACCATTTCATGGATTTGCTCTTTGTATGCATCCTTCCACACAGGTTCCTTCTCCAGACGTTTTTCAGTGTTTCTGAAGGTTGCCTCTACTGCCTGCCGATTGTCTGGCAGCATTGCGAGATCCGCTTTCCAAGGATAGGCTGTGTCCCAATGGGGAGAGTTGCTGTGCTCGTCCTCCAGCACATAGGTAAGGCATCCTTTTATCTTTTCCAGGTCCCGCTCCTCCTTGAGGGTCATTTCTTTTCCTCCAGGGGGGCAACTGCCACACTTGCAACCGCCACATTGAGGACTGCATGATGCTCCGATGCTGTCCCACCTGAACCACTCTAAGACCTCTTTGTTGGTGGTTGTTGTGCTCAGGACAAGCGCACTTCCTTCCTCCTCTTGAGGTATGATGGTCTCCTTATATGCCATGGAGGCTGATCTCATGGTCCTTGCGAGGTGAGTTTTAGAGTGGTACACGGCCAGGTCAACTGTCTCCAATAGATTGGGATGAGTTCCCCCGACGGTCTTTCCCAGCGGGCCGTCCCAGAGAACGAGGTCTCCCACAATCTTGGTTGGTTGGGGAACAAGACGACCTTCCCGATGACTGATGAGGAGGTCAATCTTTGTTGGTCTGACCAGTTCGTCTCTGGGTACATCAGGGAAGAACCTCTGTAGTTGTTTATCTGTGACTGACTGGGTCACCTCTGCAATGTTTTTCAGGCCATAGCAAAGGATTTGATGCTCTGCCACCTTTCCTTTGGGTGTTTTGACCTTCAGCCGGAGGGAATATCTTTTGGTCTGGACAGTTTTCTTCATCCCCCCGACTCTATGGACAATAAGTCTGATGTTCTTACCGCATAGTCCAAGGCGATCAACTGCTTCATTTGTGATGTAATTGGTGTCAGATGCGAGGTCTATTAGAGCTCCAATAAGGTGGCCCGAGTTTGTTGTCACTTGCATCAGCATCATCACCACTGGATATTCTTGCAGTCCGTCTCCAGCCTTGGCACACACAGTTGAGGATGTTTTATTAGAGAATGCGTTTTTGTATTTCTCTCTTTGTTCTTGAGTGAGCTCAGACAGGAATTCCTCTTGTTTTCTGGTTAGGCCAAGGTCCTTTCCGACAGCTCTTATAGTACTCTGCTCCTCACTGCTGCGGTCCTTCTTTGGAGGCGGTGGCTTAGAACACAGAAGATAGTTGTGGTCAGAGACCCCTCCTCTCCGACAGTCTGCTTTTGGGCAGAGGAACTTGGATGTGCATCCTTTTCCATCGTTGGGGTGGAGCCGCAAGCACCGAAGCACAATCCTAGCTTCTTTAAATTAGCTCTTTTACTTGAGAGCTCTTGCTCTCTGAAGACCTTGCATGCAAATAGTCTGCCAGCATGGGAATCATCTCCACAGACAGTACAGCTTAGATGGTTTTCCTGCTGACCTGCTGTTGATTTAGTGAATGCCTTCCTCCCTCTCTTATCTGGGTAGTCTGTAGCAGCCGTTTCCATAGTCACAGGGCCTTTGTCTGTAGGGCTTGGCTCCAACAGGTCCAACTCCTCAAGAATCTCCTCCTGCTTCTTTAGGAATTTCATGAGGCAAACAAAGTGGTCCATTGGGGAGAACCTGTTTTGCGGGTCAGTTTTGTATATAATCCACTCCTTTTTAAGAGAGCTGGGAAGCTTGCTTTCAATGGAATGAGCAACTATACGGTTCTTCACAGCGTCTTCTTCACCAAGGATCTGGAGGTTGTACAGTGCCCTCTCCACTGCCTGGATCAGTTCAACAGTTCTTCTGGGATTGTTTCCTTTAACAGGGGGAAGAGACTGGACTTCGTTGGTAATCAAGAGGACTATTTTTGCTTTGTTTCCATATTTGCAGTCCAGCAGCTTGAACATATCGTCAGCAGATTCACAGCTTGTTAAGACGAGGTCCTTCTTCACCCTTTCATGGAGACTATCTAATAAGTGGAACCTTTTCATGCATCCTGCACCATGTGGGTTACCTAATTCTTGTAGGTCCTCCCACTCAGTCTTCCAGCGATAGTAGTCCCTTATGTCACCAGAGAAAGTAGGAAGCCGCGCTCTTTCAAGGCTGATTTGAGGCTTTAGGTTGTAGGCCTGGGCTGCTGTTTTGCTGTGAGGGAGGCCGGGTGTACACGTTTGGTGCTCCTGTGTCGGGCTTCAGCTTGTGACTTGCTGACATTTCAGGGAGAGAGAGGAAAGAAGAATCCTTTAGGGGGTCATCAACCGCACTGCCATCTTCTTCCAGGTTTCTTTCTCTACCCTTCACTTGTTCCGATTCATCCTCCTCCAGCTTATCTGACAATGCCAGGATCCTCTTCTTTAGTGCCTTGTGGCGTGTCCTCAGGTCGATCACCTTCGAGCCAGGGACCAACTCGTTCCACTCTTCCAGCATTTCTTCTAGTTCAGCGACCTCTCTTTCCAGACCTCTATTCCTCAGCCTGCGGTGCTTGATTGACCTCAGAGGGTTAACTTCTTCTTCCTCTGCCTGAGCGACGGCCGAGTCAGCTGTTTCCTGAGCGGCCTTCTTCACCTCAAGGAACGTTTTCTCACACTCCGTTGTCTTCACATCGATTTGGTCTGCAGATGTGATGACCTCTTCATCTGTTGAATCCCTCAGAGCCTCAGCATACTCATGTCCAGCATCTGTGACCTTAGAGAAGTCTATGCTGAATAATTTCCATTCCCTGAGGATTTCACTTGGTTCCAAGAGTCCTGATTTGGTGAGAATGTGAGCCCTTCTGGTGAATGAAGCCTGTGCTCTTGATCGCACACTTTTAAGTATTCCCAAGTCTGCCATCATTTACTCCCTTTATGTTGATTGGAGAGCCGTCACGTCCAGTGCATACACGCTCCTTTATCCTTTATCAACGGGCAGTTTGATTTGTGGTAAACTTGGTGTTAGTCTCAGAAGTGATTGAGCCTCCTTGATGAGGCAGTCCGTGGCTGTTTCGCTGCACTCAGTCCAGTGCAGTGGGCCTCGGTTTATAACTGTTCGGTTCTTTCAGCTTTTCCCCACCGAACGGGGCGTCAGGAGAGGACACGTTGTTTTAACTCTTTGTGGTCTTTATTATTTGATTGTTTTGGTCGTTTGGTTCAAATTTTACATCCACAAAATTGCAGGTTATAAACCTAAAGAATATAAATAAAACAACAATATAATCAGCCACATATTCATAAAACTGTTAATCATAAAATCTGAATAGGCAAATATAAATATATCAATATAAAACACACAAATATAAAATACTGTATGAATTATAAATACTATAAATACACATTCAGAAACTACAATGAATCAGTATCTTAAAAGTATAGCCTAATATAATGAGTGTATTAATTGAACGACCAAATACAATACATTAACACTAATATTACACGTTAAAGTGATTACTCAAAGTGCTGGCCTAAATGCAAAACAGTGAATGTAGTTTTAAACAATAAACTGAGCATAGCATTTCATTACAAGTCTAAAGCCATTGACTACATTACCCACCCTACAAAAAGAAGGCCCATTACTGCAACTACGTCACCCGACCGGCACCGCAAATAGGAAGTTTGCTATTGCAAAGCGCTATAATTCAAAACATTTACCACGGATAGTATAAAACCGGCAACGTTAGATTCTAGATCGTACACAGTGTTTATCAATACAGCCAAAGTAAGTCATTAAGCATACACAGTATATCGCGCATATACAGTACGTCGCGATAGCATAAACAAACATTTAACTTAACTAACTTAACCCGCAGCTCAGTCAATGAATGGAAATAGCGTCTTACCGGTGGCGCATCTCTCCTAACGACACATTACCCCAAACACTAGTGCTCGCTCCCGTTTATAGCCCGTGCCCACGCTTCAATCAGGTAAGTGAACAGCGCACCTCCCACTTGTATACCTGTGCTACGTGACTCTTGATCACCCATGACCTAGCGGACGCAACAGTCATAATGCAATTGTGCAGACTGTGTGAGTTGCGGCTCGTTGGAGTTGGCCTGTTGTTTTTGGAAACGCCAAGTTAGCTTCCCTGGTGACACTTGTTTGAACCATAAACCTACTGGGTTTCCCATTCATTGCGAGAAGTTGGTTTCTGTAGTGTAGTGGTTATCACGTTCGCCTTACACGCGAAAGGTCCCCGGTTCGAAACCGGGCGGAAATTTCATTTTGCTTTTGTCAAATTGCAATTGTGCTGACTGAGTGAGTTGCGACTCGTTGGAGTTGGGATGTCGTTTTCGGAAAAGCCAAGTTAGTTGCCCTGGTGCCGCTTGTTTGAACCCTAAACCTACTGGGTTTCCCACTCTTTGCAAGCAGTTGGTTTCTGTAGTGTAGTGGTTATCACGTTTGCCTTACTCGCAAAAGGTCCCTGGTTCGAGACCAGGCAGAAGCTTAATTCTGCTTTGGTCAAATTGCTTTGACCGGGTCAGGCTGGGTGGTCGAAACCGGGTGGAAACTTCATGCTATTTTTGTCAAATTGCAATTGTGCCGACTGGGTGTGTTGCGGCTCGTTTGAGTTGGCCTGTTGTTTTCGGAAACGCCAAGTCAGGTTCCCTGGTGCCTCTTGTACGCTCATTCCCTCGCTTCTGCTGATAGATAGATAACGTCATAACGCGTATTCTTTGAGTGTGGCACACTATGCTCATCTCCTTGACATATTGTCTCAAAAAAAGGCACCCAGGACTCGAACCTAGACTCTTCTAATCCGAAGTCAGACGCGTTATCCATTGCACCACTGGCCCACGTCCAAGAGTTGCAAGCAGTGTCTGGTCAGCCCATGACGTTGGAGTCTTGGAAGACTCTTCGCAAGTGTGGGGCAAAGGGTCGCTATCTGCGTCTGGAGAGGGACTATAGGCCCAGCAACCAGAGCGGTACTAAGAAAGCCATGGTGACCAAGAGCTTGGAGAATACGGGCATCGATCCCACTACTTCTTGCATGCTAAGCAAGCGCTCTACCATTTGAGATAATTCCCCTTGCTGACCCTACCACTTCGGAGTCTGGCAATGACTTAAAGCCCAAGACACCGTGAAGGTCAAAAGTCTCATAGCAGAGGATGGTTTCGATTCATCGACCTCTGGGTTATGGGCAGAGCATGCTGCCGCTGTGCCACTCTGCTGCTGTTGCGGTGTTGCAAAGCCACAATCTCAGCAGTATGAGGCCAGCGCCCCATCCATTTGGCCAGTAGGGCTTGAGGCTCATGCGTTTCAGCCACAGATAGCACAACGTCAGATTTGAGATTGTCCCTCAGTCTTGTGATCCCTGAGGCGCAACCACGCTTTGACTTCAGAGTCTTCAAAAGAGCCTCGGACGCCCACCGCCTTCAACCTCATTGAGCCACCCCGATTAAACGTAACCATGGCTGCCACTCTTTTCCTTCCTCCCTTACATGGCGTTGACGAGAGCTATGTTAAAGATTTGTAAGGACAACATTTTTCAGTGTCGTCGGTCCCCCTTACAGGGCCTGGATAGCGGCAGCGGCCGAAAACAAGACTGGGCTGATAGCGACCAATCGTATCACAGTCCTGGTCATAATAGCGTCATAGCCTGCACCCAATTGAATCTCATACATATCCTAATCGCGTCATAGCAGCTACAAGCTCCGTCCAATCGGATCGCGTTGGATTGCATCCTCCTGTCTAATCGCGTCATAGCCTAACCGCCAATCGGAATGTGGTACTCTATTTTAGCATCGATGCCTGACCCCGAAGACCCTCCAGATGAGAAAATTAGCGACAGACAGTAAATCGCCTCAGTTTATAGTGTCGTCGAAAGTTGCAGGACTTATTTTTTTACTTCATTTGCAAAACCGTACCGGTAAATATATACTTAACTAGTTAAAAAAGTATCCGTTTTACATTTCAATTCATGCTATCGTTTGTCAGGCAAACGACAAGTAATAATTTCAAGTTTGTCATTTTCACCTCACCTGTGGTGATTAAGTGACCAAGAAAAAGTACATTTACGGGATGAAATTACTCTAGAAATAGTCGCTAAACATTGAATATGTTAAGTAGCTGTAACAGTAAATACATGTGACTGTCCTAGTGTGAAACATTGCTCCTTTTACCTCAGATGTCGAATTAAAAAAAGAGTCATAAAGGAATGGGGGGATGGGGAATGGATGTCCTGTTTGAAGAAGTTTGCCAGCTCTGGGGTTTGGCCTGCTAATGCAGGTAACAGGCCTGCCCCAAGACAGAAGAGGTGGTATGACCTCTTTCAGAAGGTATGTAAAATGATCACTGTGAAACATTGACATGTTCTGATGGCCCATGAAAGATTACTGAATTGGCAGAAACACCAGTCACAGTAAGGAAACTTGATAATGGTCATTAACAGCAACTGCAGTGTCACGTTTAGGCACCGATAAAGGAGGATATGTCAAAACATTCAATTTCTATTGGATTGTTTTCTGAAGCAAGACGTTAACAAAATATTTGTTTTAATTGGTACAGATAGAAAAATTTCCTCTACAAATGTCTGGAGAAAGAATGTTGTTTGGTGGAACACAGCACTGTATGTGTGGCTTTCACAACCCAAAGGTAATGTAAATAAGACTTCTTGAATATAAAACACTAAAATAATAACTTGCGGGATGTGCTCAGTGACATGACATGTCAAGACATGCCTGACATGGATCTCTGTCCTAAATCCAGCCAACCACTGGACCACCTGTGGCACAGACCTCTGACTCTGCCCCTCCTCCTACTCTGGGAATGGCTTCTGCTTCTGCCTCTGCCCCTCCTCCTCTGGAAATGGCTTCTGCCTCTGCCTCCGCCCCTCCTGCACTGGGAATGGCTTCTGCCTCTGCCCCTCCTCCACTGGGAATGGCCTCTGCCTCCACTCCTGTTCCAGCCCCTGCACGGACCAAGCCTAATTTGGCCATGGTGACTATTTCCATATTGTTATTGTCATAGAATCAGAATCTGAATCAGAATCAGAATGGGGGTTTATTCGCTATGCAAGATAAACAAACATAGAATTTACTTTGGCAGGAATGAGCAAACATAGAACATAAATGTGGCCTACTAATAAAATGAAAATGAATACAATGTAAAGATACACTGCAGATGTGGTACATATAGACAAGGAATACAAATCTTACAAATAATACAAATGATGCGAGTAGTGCAAATGATACAGGTAACATGGAATACAATGTTACAAATAATACAAATGATGCGAGTAGTGCAAATGATACAGGTAACATGGAATTGCAAGTGACATGGGTACAGAGTGGAATGGGTATATATATATGGTGCGTTAGGGGGGGGGGGGGGGGGATATATACACAGTGGTGCAAAAATCACAGTTGTAAGTTTTTTAAGTTTAAAGTGTTTTGTGCTAAAGTGGCAGAGTGCAATGGGATTCTGGAGGGGGGGGGGGGGTGTGTGTGGGGGGTGTCTCAAACTGAGTCCTTGGCCCTGTTGAAGAGGGCAATAGCAGAGGGGTAGAAGCTATTCTTGTGGCGAGAGGTTTTAGTCCTAATGGACTGCAGCCTCCTGCCAGAAGGGAGCAGCTGAAGCACTGAATGTCCAGGGTGGGAGGAGTCGGCCGCAATCTTCCTCACCCGTTTTAGAGACCTTGCCGTGTGCAGGTCCTCAAGGGATGGCAGGTTGCAGCCTATCACCTTCTCAGCGGCACGTATGATACGCTGCAGTCTGCTCTTGTCCTTGGCAGTGGCAGCAGCGTACCAGACGGTGATGGAGGAGGTGAGGATGGACTCGATGATGGCAGTGTAGAATTGCACCATCATTGTCTTTGGCAGGCTGAATTTCTTCAGTTGCCGCAGGAAGTACATCCTCTGCTGGGCTTTCTTTGTGAGTGAGCTGATGTTCAGCTCCCACTTGAGGTCCTGGGAGAGGGTGGTGCCCAGGAAGCGAAGGGACTCCACACTGTTGACCTGGGAGTCGCGCAGTGTGATGGGGGGGAGTGGGGCTGGGTCCTTCCTAAAGTCCACAACCATCTCCACTGTCTTAAGAGCGTTGAGCTCCAGGTTGTTCTGGCTGCACTAAGTCACCAGGTTGTCCACTTCCCACCTGAAGTCAGACTCGTCCCCATCAGAAATGAGCCCGATCAGGGTGGTATCGTCCGCAAACTTCAGGAGCTTGATAGATGGATGACTTGAGGTGCAGCTGTTTGTGTACAGGGAGAAGAGCAGGGGGGAAAGGACACAGCCTTGAGGGGATCCGGTGCTGATGGACCGGGAGTCAGAGACTTGCGTTCACATCCTGACGCGCTGCTTCCTGTCGGACAGGAAGTCTGTGATCCACCTGCAGGTGGGGTCGGGCACGTTCAGCTGGGAGAGCTTGTCCTGAAGCAGAGCCGGGATTATGGTGTTTAAGGCAGAGCTGAAGTCCACAAACAGGATCCTGGCGTAGGTGTTTGGAGAGTCCAGATGCTGGAGGGTGTAGTGGAGGGCCATGTTGACTGCGTCATCCACAGACCTGTTGGCTCTGTAGGCGAACTGCAGGGGGTCTAGGAGGGGGTCTGTGAAGTTTTTGAGGTGTGCCAGCACCAGGCGTTCGAAGGACTTCATTACCACAGATGTCAGGGCGACGGGTCTGTAGTCGTTCAGTCCTGTTGGTCTGGGCTTCTTGGGCACAGGGATGATGGTGGAGGACTTGAAGCAGGCTGGCACGTGGCACATCTCCAGGGAGGTGTTGAAGATGTTGGTGAACACAGGAGACAGCTGGTCAGCGCAGTGCTTCAGTGTGGCAGGGGAGACAGCGTCCGGCCCGGCAGCTTTGCGAGGGTTCTGTCTCTTGAACACTTTGTTAACTTCCCTCTCTTGAATGGAGAGAGTCAACATTGTGTTGGTGTTGATAGGTGGGGGGGTGGGGGGTGGGGTGTTGGTTGGGGTGGAGGGGGGTGGGGGGTGGGGCTGGGGCATGGGGCTGTCCGATTGTCCCTCGAATCTACAATAGAATTCGTTCAGGTCCTCGGCCAGGCGGGAGTCGTTGGTGGTGGGTGGGGCTCTGGGCTTGTGGTTGGTAATTTGCCTAAGCCCTCTCCAGACAGAAGCAGAGTCGTTTGAGGAGAATTGTTCTTGCAGTCTCTTTGAGTAGAGTCGTTTGGCGTCTCTGACGCCCCTGCTGAACAGCTTCTTCGCCTCCTTAAATCTGTAACGGTCGCCAGACTTAAACGCCAACTCCTTCTTCGACCTCAGACTTCTGAGTTTTGCAGTAAACCAGGGTTTGTCATTGTTATAACTCACCCTGGATCGAGTTGGTATGTAGGAATCCTCACAGAAGCTGATGTATGATGTCACAGCCTCAGTGTACTCATCCAGTCCGTTTGTAGCAGCAGCAAACATTTCCCAGTCCGTGCACTCCAGATTAGCTCTGAGTTCCTCCACAGCCTCGCTGGTCCACTGTTTTGATGTCCTCACTGCAGGTTTACAGAGTTTTAGTTTCTGCTTGTATGCAGGAATCAGGTGGATCATGGCGTGGTCGGAGTGACCCAGTGCAGCACGGGACACGGCATGGAAGGCGTTTGTGGCTGTGGTATTGCAATGGTCCAGGGTGTTACACTCCCTGGTGGGGCAGGTTATGAATTGTCTGTATTTGGGGAGTTCTTGGCTGAGGTTACCTTTGTTGAAGTCACCTAGGACGATGACTAGAGAGTCCGGGTGGGTTCGCTCCACCTTCAGGATCTGGTCTGCTAACATGCGCTGGGCTTCTTTAACCAGCGGGCCCGGTGGCAGATAAGCACCAACCAGGATGAAGGACGCGAACTCCCGGGGCGAATAAAAAGGTCTACAGTTTATGAAAAAAGATTCCAGGTCGGGGGAACAATGTCTCATAATCACCGATACATCCACACACCAGCAGCGGTTGATATAAAAACAAATACCTCCACCTTTCTTCTTCCCAGACAGGGCCGCGTCTCGATCCGCTCTTAGCAGCTGAAATCCGGTCAGGTCCAGCATAGCGTCCACCACCTTGTCACATAGCCAGGTTTCCGTGAAGCACATAGCCGAGGAGAGAAGGAAGTCTTTGTTTTTCGCCATGGTAATCCGGAGTTTGTCCATTTTATTGTGCAGTGAACGCACATTGGAGAGGAAGAGACTCGGTAGCGCAGGCCGGTTTCTGCGCCTCCTGAGTCGGACAAGAGCGCCCGCTCGACTCCCCCTTTTCCTGGTGCTAGCCTTGTTAGCCTTGTTAGCATTGTAGCGCTTTTTCAGGGCACAGACAATGCCGATTGTTGAGCTGATCAGAATATCCACAAGTTCAGACTCCGGGAGCAGAAAAGTGGGCATCAAACTATCAGGGGTTGTTCCTCTGATGTTTAGGAGTTCTTCTTTTGATAAAAAACTCCGCGGATCTTGGCAGAACACACAATTTACGAACAATAACAGACAAACTAGGTAGCTCAGTCCCGTCGAGGCAGCCGTTCGTGGCGCCATCTTGGATCCATCTTCCATAGAAGCCATCAGTTATGGACAAACACAGTTCAAGTTTACAATGTGTTCCTTTGATAAATGCTCTAATTGTCACCACAGTTTTCTAAACCATGCTTTGGAGGCTCACATGGTGCTGCTGCAAAGCCCAACATAAATGTGGTTAGGAAAGCAAAGGTAAATATGATTCAAATGTTTAATATGTATTAATATGTATTTATAGGTTAATATATGCAAAGCTCAATCTTAAATTTGATTCAATTTCACAAATGCCTCAACCCCCCCCCCCCCCTTTCTCCCAGCCTCTGTCCAGTTCTTCCACCCCGTCAGGGGACACCCAGGCCACTGCCAGATCCCCTGTGGCCTCTGTGGCGACCACCCCACCTGGCTTTGGTTCTCCTACGGCCTCTGTGAGGCCCAGAACACCATCTGCCATGGCTTTTGTGAGGACGGAATCACCGTTCTCACAGCCTCCATCCACCCCCTACAAAGCCTCCATGAGGAAAACGTCCCACTCCAGCCCTGCGACAACCTCTGTGAGGCCCAGCAGCACATCTTCCAGCCTCAGCCCTGTCTCTGCTGAGACCAGCACCAGCCCTGCAATGGCTGTTGTAAGTGTTGTGTTCTTTGAACTGTTTTTTATTTCCCAAGATGTAGATTTTCTCATATGACTATGCTATTCTGTAAATATCTATTTTTAACTTGTTTTGTTACAGGATGTGTATGATGAGAATGAGCTTGCTGCTCCTGGCCCTTCTACTGGCCCTGCTGCTGACCCTGATGCTGGCCTTGCTGCTGGCCCTGCTCCTGGGCCTGCTTCTGCTCCAAGTCATACTTCAGATTTTTGGCTGCCTGTCAAAATGAAGCTGACTATCCCGGTTCAGGACCAGCGGTGGATTGCAAGCACCTTTTTTCAGGGGGGCAGGCTGCGTTCAGACTTGAAGCTCTGGTATGAGCCACCAGCCCCTGCTCTGATTTACCACCAGGTTCCAACACTGGACCACTTTTTTACCCACAGGCTCTTGGTATGGAAGCCCTACCACTTGTGGAAAGTGAGGTTACTCTGCCAAACCTGTGGGAACCAGCTGACAGGATATGGAGCGCACAAGAGGGTGCGGAGGGTTCTTGATGTGGACCTTACCTTATGATGACGGAGACACTCAGGTGCCCTGTGTGTCGCCTGACCTACCTCTCAAGCAGTCAGGCAATCCTGGAGCATTTACCTTGTTAGTTGGTACGTTCTATGCTTTTTCTGCTTGTATGACATCCCTTCTCTTTGATGTTTGTATTATTTTGAGTTTTTGTACTTTCATTTGATACTTTTTTATAATTTAACTGAAAAATGGCCAGAAACAAGATGTGCTCAACTTGTTTGTGTTATTTATGCATAAAGAATGTAGCCAGAGATTATGACTTATGTTTGCCAAGTCAGCTTCATTAAGATAACTACAGATTTCAAAGGGATGTTTTGTTAAAAATAAAAAAAGGTTAATAAAAGTTCTGCAGTCCAGATATTTGTCTGTTGACTTAAATAATTTCAGCATGTGCTGGCTTGTTTCACATAGCAGATGGTAATAATGAAGTAACTGAATGGAAATAGGTGATTATGCATTTTACAGCCCTGATACTGTGTAGTTTCCTTAAAACTACCTCATTTATTTCAAGGTAATTACACAAAAACAACACTAAATATCATAAGGAGGATACTTGATGGGTATGTCACCATAACTGAGAAATTAAGTAGGAATAAGCAGTAGTGTATTTTACAGCACTGATACCATGTAGTTTCTGTGAAATCACTTCATTTGTTTCAGTGCAGTAACAGGAACAACATGTCATTTTTACCATCTAACTACTATAATGCCTTGGTTAGTTGCTTTTATCACTAAGTTGTTATGTCATAACATTTGATAGTAACCATGTACTTACCAACATTCATACCCCTTTATAACCCCACCATGCTGGTGTAATGACAGACATATTACTTCACAATAAGTACATCTGAATTAAATAATTACCATTTCATTATACCTTTAAATTAACACAGTTTGCATTGTTATTATCAAAAAACTCCACTGTAATTGTTTGGAAACTGCATGGTAATTACTTGTAATAAGTGGTTAAAAAATAGTATTACCATGAAATTATGCATATATTACCATAAAATTACCCACTTATTACCGATCTGTAAAGTAAAGTGTTACCAAATTATCATAGGGCACGGGTTTACATTCATCTGGATTAGGATCGGTTATCCTTTTGGACCTGCCTTGCTTACTACTTGTCACTGAGGAGACCCTGGGAAAAAGAAGACCTTTTATAATTGACTTTTCTCACCTGCACCTGTGTGTAGAGGACCCTAACACGGCGGGGTGGGGACCTCTACACACTGTTTGGATCGGAGGGCATGGCTTGCGTGCGTCTGGGTAGGGGCCGGGTGTCCTTTTAAACCTGGATCGTGTGCTGCTTGCCACTGATCTGACAGGGTGTACCCTGAGAGAAAGAAGGATGGATGACTGACTTTGGAGTTTCAGACTCAGGTCTTCCATTTTGTCTGGGGACGAGATGATTGACCGCCCTGTGGGAACGGGTCCTCCACTTGTCTTTACGTATATACCTCTCTCTCTCTCTCTCTCTCTCTCTCTCCCTCCTCTGGGCCGGAGCGAGTGAGGTTTCAAGCGCGAGTGCCTTTCAGGGGTCCTCACCTAAACCGGGGTCTCGGCGGAGTCCCCCGGGGTGGTTCCTCTTTACTTATGCCTAACCTAACCTTGCCAGAACCTTGGCCTCTGCTCGCTCCTATGGCTCCCCCCCTCTCCTCCCCTCTCCCTCTTTCCTCCTCTCTCTCTCTCTACCCTGCCCTCTCTCTTGACTGCCCAATATAAGAAGAGTACGCCACATAGAATGATTTATCTTATCCACGTCAGCGCCCCGACCCCTGAATTAATCTAGCCCTCTCGTCTGTTCCCTCCCTCTTTTAGAATTGATTCCACGATGCCATCCGATCCACCTGGCCCACCTACCCCACTGGTGCGACTGTTCAGTCGTTTCATAAAGGCCCACCACCACCTGGCCAACGTCCAAATCACCACGGGGAACGAGGTGGAACCCCACAGTATCTTGTTGGCCAGGAGAACCCTGACCAACGCGGCCCGCCCGGCCTTCCCGACAACCCCCACCCTTGACCTGCTGCGCCGTACCCACGATGAGTGGATGACTAGCACACTCAAAATCTTGGAAACTCACTACCGTGAGATAATCCAGCAGCTCAAAACAGAGCGTAGATAACTGGAAGGAGGTGTGGCAGGAGACTGTGAGGTGGTGCTATAGGGACGTACATGAACTTGGGGAGCTCACCCTAACATGGACTGCCCTAGAGGTCTCGGACCTCCTCATACGACCGGATCCCTCAACCCCTCACCCAATACCTGTCCCTGATCAGCCGGCTCCTCCAACAAATACGACGACCCCCACCAAACGTACACACGAGGCCCCCAACCTCCCCCTACCACCCTCAGCTGCCTCATTGACCCCCCAGGACGGCCCATCACACGCATCTGAACCACCATCTCCAAAACGCCGTGCGATGCCCCCTGCCCCCACGGCGCACCCTCCACCAATAGGGTCGCGGACCCGCTGCCTTTGGACCCCCAGCCGCCTCCCAGAGCATCCACCTCCTCTGATCCGTCTCTGAACCCGGAGGATGTGACTAAAACCGTCAGACTGCCCTGGGAAGCACCGACGCACCCCCAACTTACCCTCCCGGGAGAACTAGACACTCTCGGTTTGAGTGACCCGAGTCGGTCCAGGGGCCCAGTGTGGGAACCCATTCCTCCCCCTCCCGCTCCCCTCTCCCCCAACTCACCGAGCGCCCCTGAGGAGGATGGTGACAGGGTTTCGGTGGCTAGCACCTCATCCTCCTTTTTCCCCCCCATCCTAACAGACACCTCGATCCCCCCGATGGATCGACCCCCTTCCCAGGGACCACCTATTGAGGATCCCCCTCCCCCCCTTACTCCCCCTACCCCTGTCCCGAACGTTCCCATGGCCCAATCACACCAACACTGGGGCAACAAATACCTAAATTGGGCCTTAAACCCCACACGCCCGGTCATCATAATGGGGGACTCCAATTTGTCCAGGTTGCCCCCCATCAATGATAATAGAGTTCAGGTGGACAGTTACCCGGGGGCCTTGCTGGCCCACGCCACACACCTCCTGAAGCATAGGACCAGGATATCTCAGGATACTCAAGTGCTGATCCTTTCCTTCGGGATCAACAACAAGCACCAGGCCAACCCCTCCCTGCTGTCCCCACAACTATGACGCCTCATGGGGACGGCCAGATCTACATTCCCCAACGCTAGGATCCTAATGCCGGTCCTAAATTTCTCGGACAACCTGACTCCGAACTTTAAGAGAAACCTGAACACTATTAATACTATTATTAAGGAACAGGGACACTGCATCCCTCGTCTGCCCCGCCACCTCTTCTCGACCACCCGGGACAACATTCACTGGACCCCCGAGACAGCACAGGTTATGTAGACCCACTGGAGCACCCATCTCAACCTGGGCCAACCACAACCCGGAGGACCGAATCCGACACCTGGAGTGGTAAATCTCTCCGCGACCATAATACTTACTGATCTCCAGACATCCCTCCTTGCTAAAGGCTTATCCTTTATCCCAACACATGGTACGCGGCCCAACCCCAAATGGGACCTGCGGCTAGATGTAGGAGCGTACCACAGTAGACTGCGCCTCTGCGCTTTCTTCGGGGAAGGCATAGATAATAACCAGATTAGACCACCTTTCCAACCCCCCTCCCTCTGGGAGCCCCTTGTCAATCAACTCCCGGTGGAGTTGTTGGAGCTCATGGGAAAGGACTTGGAAGTGTTGATCACTTCCCCTCCATCCTCGGGTCAGGACTCACCTAACACTTCTCCACAAGAATGGAAAGCTCTCAAATCCTTACAGGATAATAGAGCCATCGTAATAAAACCAGCGGATAAAGGCTCTTCCTTGGTCATCATGGATAGGACCCTCTACGTCCAGGAGGCGATGAGGCAACTATCTGACCCTGAGTACTACGGTCCCCTTACGGGCCCCATCTACCCCCAAACGGCCTCCCTTATGAGGGAGGTGGTAGCCCAGATGGTGACCGAACGGTTCATTACGAAGAAACAGGCCAAAGTCCTGAAAGGAGACGACCCACCACGCCCTAGACAGTTTTACCTCCTGCCCAAAATCCACAAGCCGGAAACGGCCTGGAACGTCCCGGGCCGGGTGAGGTTTCAAGTGCGCGTGCCTTTCAGGGGTCCTCACCTTAACCGGGGTCTCGGCGGAGTCCCCCGGGGTGGTTCCTCTTTACTTTTGCCTAACCTAACCTTGCCAGAACCTGGCAAGAACCTTTGCTCGCTCCATTGGCTCCCCCCCCCTCTCTCCCCTCCCTCGCTCTCTCTACCCTGCCTTCTCTCTTGACTGCTCAATATAAGAGAACTACACTAGAGGGAATGATTGGTCCTGTCCACTGCAGCGCCCGGACCTCTGAACTAATCTGGCCCTCTCGTCTGTTCCCTCCCTCTTTCAGATTTGGCTCCACGATGCCGCCCAATCCACCTAACCCACCTACCCCACTGGTGCGACTGTTCAGTCGCTTCATTAAGGCCCACCACCACCTGGCCAATGTCCAAATTACCACGGGGAACGAGGTGGAACCCCACGGCATCTTGTTGGCCAGGAGAACCCTGACCAACGCGGCTCGCCCAGCCTTCCTGACACCCCTCACCCTTGACCTACTGCGCTGTACCCACGACGAGTGGATGACGAGCACCCTCAAGATCCTAGAGACTCACTACCGTGAGACGATCCAACAACTCAAAGCGGAGATCCAAGCCGCGCGCATAGATGGCTGGAAGGAGGTGTGGCAGGAGGCTGTGGGTTGGTGATACAGGGACATACATGGCCTTGGGGAGCTGACCCTGACGTGGACTGCCCTGGAGATCTCGGACCTCCTTATGCGGCCAGATCCCTCAACCCCTCACCCACTACATATCCCTGATCAGCCGCCTCCCCCAGCAGATGCGGCGACCCCCACCAAACACACACACGAGGCCCCCAAGCGCCCCCGACCACCCTCAGCTGCCTCAGTGACCCCCCAGGGAGGCCCATCACACGCGTCTGTACCACCTCCCCCAAAACGCTGTGCGATGCCCCCCACCACCTGCCCCCACGTCGCACCCTCCACCAGCAGGGTCACGGACCCGCCCCCCTTGGACCCCCAGCCAACTCCCAGAGCGTCCACCTCCTCGGATCCGTATCAGAACCCGGAGGATACAACTCAAGTCGACAGAATGCCCTGGGAAACACCAACACACCCCACTCCTCCTCCTCCTCCCCCTCCTCCCTCCCCCACTCCTTGAGCACCCCTGAGGAGGATTATGACTTGGTTTCTGTAGTCAGCACCTCATCCTCCTTTGTTTTCCCCATCCTGACAAACACCTCAATCCCCCTGATGGATCGACCCCCGTCCCAGGGACCACCTGCTGTGGATCCCCCTCCCCCCCTTACTCCCCCTACCCCTATCCGGAACGTTGCTATGGCCCAATCACACCAACACTGGGGCAACAAATACCTAAATTGGGCCTTAAACCCCACACGCCCGGTCATCATAATGGGGGACTCCAATTTGTCCAGGTTGCCCCCCATCAATGATAATAGAGTTCAGGTGGACAGTTACCCGGGGGCCTTGCTGGCCCACGCTACACACCTCCTAAAACATAGGACCAGGATGTCCCAGGACACACAGGTGCTGATCCTTTCCTTCGGGATTAACAATAAGCACCAGGCCAACCCCTCCCTGTTAACCCCGCAACTGCGACGCCTCATGGGGACGGCCAGATTCAAATTCCCCAACGCCAGTATCCTGGTGCCGGTCCTGAACTTTTCGGACAACCTGGCTCCAAACTTTAGGAGAAACCTAAACACCATCAACACTATTATTAAGGAGCAAGGACACTCCATCCCCCGTCTGCCCCGCCACCTCTTCTCAACCACCCGGGACGGCATCCACTGGACCCCAGGGACAGCACAGGCTATGTGGACCCATTGGAACACCCACCTCAACCTGGGCCAACCACAACAGGAAGGACCAAATCCAACACCTGGAGTGGTAAATCTCTCCACGACTTTCACACTTACTGACCCCCAGACATCCCTCCTTGCTAAAGGCTTGTCCTTTATCCCAACACATGGTACGCGGCCCAACCCCAAATGGGACCTGCGGCTGGATATAGGAGTGTACCACCGTAGACTGCGCCTCTGCGCCTTCTTCGGGGAAGGCATAGATAACAACCAGGTTAGACCACCTTTCCAACCCCCCTCCCTCTGGGAGCCCCCTGTCAATCAACTCCCGGTGGAATTGTTTGAGCTCATGGGTAGGGACAGGGAAGTGTTGATCTCTTCCCCTCCGTCCTCGGGTCAGGACTCACCTAACACTTCTCCACAAGAGTGGAAAGCTATTAAATCCTTACAGGATAATAGAGCCATCGTGATAAAACCAGCGGATAAAGGCTCTTCCTTGGTCATCATGGATAGGACCCTCTACGTCCAGGAGGAGATGAGGCAACTATCTGACCCTGAATACTACGGTCCCCTTCCAGGCCCCATCTACCCCCAGACGGCCTCCCTTATGAGGGAAGTTATAGCCCAGATGGTGACCGATCGGTTCATCACAAAGAAACAGGCCAAAGTCCTGAGAGGGGACGACCCACCACGCCCTTGACAGTTTTACCTCCTGCCCAAAATCCACAAGCCGGAAACGGCCTGGACCGTCCCACACAGTATGCCACCGGGCAGACCTATTGTATCTGACTGCTCCAGTGAGAGCTACCAGATAGCAGCCTGGATTGACTTCTATCTGAAACCCCTATCCACACGACACCCGAGTCACCTACAGGATACTTACCACTTCCTGACGAAAGTGAGGGAGGTGGAAGTCCCCCAGGGTGCACTCCTTTTTACTATGGACGTGGACAGCCTATACACCAATATAGATACAGAGAGGGGCCTCACGGCGGTAAAAAAATGCCTGGATCGCTTACGGATCCCGCTCGCCCGGATGAGCATCTTCTTCACCTCCTCCGCCTCAGCCTGACCAGAAATGATTTCTGCTTTGACAGCAAATGGTTTCTGCAGAGAAAGGGCACAGCAATGGCAAAACGCTTTGCACCCTCTTATGCCAATATTTATATGGCCGACTGGGAGGAATCTGTTCTTTCCATCTCCCCCAAACTACCTTTACAATACCTGCGGTATTTGGATGATATCTGGGGAATTTGGACCCATTCTCTTCAGGATCTCCGTACTTGGATTTCCATCCTTAATGACCACCATCCTTCCATCCATCTTAAGGAAACGATACACGACACAGAGATTAACTTCCTGGATGTCGTAGTTTTAAAAAGTGCAGACTTCCCTCAGACGGGGAGACTTGACACACGGGTGTACTTTAAGCCCACAGACACACACGCGCTCCTCCACAGAAGCAGTTACCACCCCTCACACACGTTTAGGGGGACGGTCAAATCACAACTGATTAGATTCGACCGCATCTGCTCCAAGGAGGCGGACCGTGAGGAAGCCACTGCCACACTTTTTAGAGCCCTGACACCTAGAGGCTACACACGCACCTTTTTACGTTCAGTAAAGAAGGACTGGCTGTCCCACCGAGGAGCTCAAAGGGCGGCCCCCACAGGAACGAGGATCCCGTTGATCTCGGTACTCTCCCCATCTTCCATCAAACTACATAGGACCTTAAAAAAATAACTTTAGTGAGATGACGCCACACATTCCTCCCCTTGCTGACACCACAGTCCTCTCTGGTTTTCGCAGAAACCCCAACCTGAAAGACCTCCTGGTGAGGGCTAAACTACCCTCTGGAAGGGTACACATGCAATCCCTTCTCCCTCCCCTACGCTGGGTCCATAACCCACGCACAGGCCACTATCTTAGACTGAAAAACACACCCCCGCCGTCTACATCTAACTGCGTCTACGCGATCAGGTGTAGGCGTTGCCAAAAAGTTTATGTGGGAGAAACCTCTACCTCGCTCTCCCAGAGCATGTCAGCACACCGCCACACTATTAGAGCAGAACAACGTCCCACTCTACTGGGGGTTCACTTTAGACGACACAATGTCAACAGCATGTTCAGCGTCATCCTGGAACACGACACCACATGGACGACACAGGACCGCAGACAAGCTGAGAGAACCTGGATAAGGAGACTGTCCTCCAGGCACCCGGATGGACTAAACGACCGTTGACCTGACTGCGCGTCTTCGCCTTACAAGAAAGATATCTGATTACTTGAAAACAAGACAACAAAACCCCCCCGCCCCTACACCGCAAATAAACCTACACATGCACGCTACTTTACTTACCTGATACAATTGCTATAAGCATCAATGAGCCCTAAACCTTTTTCCCCCCCCTCCCCTCTCCCCTTGTCCCTTTTATCCTTTCCAGCCAACAATACAACGGAGCCAGTGTTAACCAGAGCCAGGACCGGACCAACCATAGGAACACCTCTATGAAAGCACATTGGATCGCCTCCCTGGACCCCCTCTGTTGTTGATAGTTCGAAATAGTTTAATAAGTTGTTAACCCTAAAAAGAATAGTTCTCAACATCTAAAAATGTCTTACTTCTTAAAATTGCATGTTCTATTGTTAATGTTAATCATTTATAAATTACTTTGCTTGTCCTACGTTCCCTATCCTGCCTGTTCTCGGTGTATAAACAACCCACAGCTTATCCCCCTTGATGGGTCCCCTGTTTTCTTGTTGATTATGCAGAGAAGGAAGTGTTAAAGGCGCCAGGTCCAACATTGGCCGATGACCACGCAAGTGCTGAGAGCTCAGTCCCCCCATACCAAAGAGGGGTATGGAGGGGAGGACAGTGAGACGGAGTAGAGGAGATGTTAGAGAGTGCAAGGAACAGCTAACAGTTATAGCAATATTCAGAATGAGGTCTCCACCGGTCAGTGTGGGCTAATGCAGCAATTGAAAAGACCCAAAAAAGGGGCTATTGACACAGCCTTAGACACCAAGACAGCACCAGTCCCCCTCGGTTGGAACATAAATCTGTTCCAAGAAAGAAAACTCTAAGATATATATATTTTTTTTTTTAATTATAATTATTTGTTTGTTTTTGTTTTGAAAGATAGTATCTTTTGAAAGCCATGTCTCCTGTCGTCTATAATGTCGCCATGTCTATCTGTCTTCTGGTCTCAACCAGATCCCTATGACTGACCCTAATGTGAACTCCATCCTAACTCATGGACTTCTCCTTCCCGGCCTAAGTACTTGACCTTAGATTCCATAATCGCCAAATTTTCTATTCCAAACTAACCAGGGACCACTCTGGACCTCTTCTTGTCCTAACTTCACCTTCAAACTCAAAACTTTGACCCCTCTCTGTCTCAGTATTCTCTCTGACTCCACCCTGAACGTGCCTAAACTTAACCAAATCCTAGTCATACCCTTAAACTCGTACCCCGGCCTACTCTTAACATAACCTGACCCTAACCTTAAACCCAAAACTGGCTTCAGCAATGACTCCATTCCGTGCCTAAACCTAACCAGAACCTAACCCTGCCCTTAACATTTGCCTTACCCTACCTTAGAACACCTGAACACTAACCTTAACCCGAGAGCCCCAGTTGTAACTCCATTCTATACCTAAACCTAACCGGATATTATCCCTACCCTTAAAACCTGCCTTACCCTAACCCAGGGGTCGGCAACTTTTACCACTCAAAGAGCCATTTGGACCCATTTCCCACAGTAAAGAAAACACTGGGAGCCACAAAACCCTTTTGACATTTAAAATGGAAATAACACTGCATATAGCGTAGTTTTTTTTGCCTTTATGCTATGTATAAACAAATGTACGTTGCATTTATAAAAACAATGAACGACTACAGATAAAAAAAAATACATTTCTGCATGCAACAACACATTTTGAGCTCCGAAAAAAAAAGACGTTGACGTTGGGTTGAAGGTTACTTTCAAGTCAAATACGCAATGTCTATTGGAGTCCTTCTTTTAATTATGAAAACAAAAACGCTGAACTTAAATTATCCACCATCGGCAAACCAAAAATGCTTGAAGTGATTTTTACTCAGATCAACCTTCCGCAACCTTCTGCATCAGTTCCGAAGCGGCTTTTTTTCTCTCATCTCCATCCGGATATTTTTTAGCAAAGGCTGCGTGTTTATTCTGGAAATGTCTTGCGACATTTGACTTTTTGTTCTTTCCTAGTTTCTCATTACATATTAAGCATACTGGTAAACCAGTCTCGTCAGCAGTGAAAGCAAATTAATCTGTCCACGTACCATTGAACGTTCTGTTTGCTTCAGACACTTTTCTCTTCTTAGAACTCTCCATAGTTGTCCTACCTGGGATTCGAATAGTTCAAGAAATCGCGCGCTGGCGGGTGTCGCACATTGGCGGTTCTGACGCATAGTAACAGCGTAACAGCGACATAACATTTTTTAACACGTTTTATTTAGATATCAGAAGATCACCATAATCTTCAAATTTAGAATTACATTAAAAAAAATAACAAACTAAAATACACTTGAATTCAATACTTATTAATTATTTTCAAAAGCCACAGAGAGCCGCATCAGAGGGATGAAAGAGCCGCATGCGGCTCCGGAGCCGCGGGTTGCCGACCCCTGGGTTAGGGGTTAGGGTATGAGGGCTATAACCACGATCAGTCATCGACTGATGATTGAGTCATCTGGGTTGTGGTTAATAATCTGCTCATTTTCTGGCTGTTGAGTATACAGACTAATTGGGACACCCCGGATCGAATGGTGGTGGTCCAGTGATCGTCCGACCTTCCGTTCGGGAGCTACGTCCGTTTAGAACCGGAAACGGCTTTATCTCTGGAATGAAAGGTCGGAGAAACTTGAGGACAAGACAGGCGCGTTCCCCGTGGCCGAATTATGGCAGGCACATCTGGGCCCCTACGTCCAGTGATCATCGATGATCAAACTGGCATATCTCCTTTTCTGAATGTTAGATCCTCGTTCAAGTCGGGTGACAATGATTCGGGCACCCCGGTTTCACTGGAGGTGGTCCCGGGATTGTCCGACCGTTCGAGAGCTACATCCGTTTCATAACTGGAAACGGCTGTATCTCCCGAACGGAAGGTCGTAGAAATTCAAGGACAAGATAGGCGTGTTCCCCTGTGGCCGAATTAGGGCAGGAGGATCTCGATCCCAAAGCTGTAAGACCCACGGTTCAAAAGTTTTAGGGTTAGGGTTAGCGGTATAAGGACTATAACCACAATCAGTCATCCTCAATGATCTGGGTTAGGTTAGAGTTAGGTTAGGGATGGGTTGGGGTAGGGGGGGCACTGGATGTCCTTTGTTTCGCACTGGCCTACTGGGGTGTTGCCTTGCCTGGAAAGAGGTGGGGGTGGGTGTAAGTGTCTTCTGATGGTGTTGAGGGTGTGTAGGAGAAGGTGGTGGAAAGGGGGATGATTTTTAGAAAAGTGAGTGCCCAAGGGTTAGGGCCTAACCCTCACCAAACCAATTGTCAACTTGGTCCTCATGGCCCGGTGGTTTAAAGTCGACAACATCGAACGGGGCATTGTACTCAGCAATTATCATCCTTCTCACAGTTATTGGGGACGTTTTGAGGGTGGTCCTTGAATTTAATTTGGTCTTTTAATTTGGTCAAATGAGGGCAGTGTAGTGGGGTGGAGAAAGTCAACTTTCTCTATGTTAAAATGTGCAGGTCTAAGGTGCACACAAAGGACACCTTGTTTGAAAAGTCTTACAAAGGGGAACAAGCATCGTGCATGCAGTGCAACACCCGCCTGGTAAAACAAAACTTAAAAAACATCACAAAACAGGAAATGGGTGGACAAAGAGGAAAAGGCCAACCCCGCCAAAACCCTTCTTCTCGGCCTACACACTCCTTCACCACCTGCCCCTGCACCACCTGTGTAAGTTCACCCTGGAGTGTGTTATCCAGAGCTGCTGTTGTTAATCTCTGCTTAATCAAATTAAGTCACCTCTAGTTTGGACCTTTTGGTGTTGAAAAACTTAGGATTGTAGCTGGAGCAAGTTAGCTTTATGATGGCGTTGGCCTGCTCGCCACGCCCACTTGTGATGTCACTGAACACTTGATCTGCGCACGATGTGTAGCGATTGATGCTAGCTAGTTACAGCCATAACTACTCTCACTTGTGTCAATTTAGGCAAATGTAAATTGTCACTAATCCCCAGGATGGGTGCCATATGACAACTTAATTGACCTTCATCACCTCCTATGCCAAGTGTTTTCATGAGATTTAGAACATTTCGTATTCCACAGATTTATTAATCTGTACTATGTGGGGTCAGTCCCTGGTCAGCCATCTCATTATTATGTCCTCCTCAGAAAGGGGCTTGTTTTTTAATGGGCTCCCCTTACCAGCGCTATCTGTGGGTAAAGGAGGGATGTTGTGTGTCTGCTGTAAGTAGAGGGCCGAGAGGGGAGTGTGGGGGGGGGCATATTGGGGAGTGGGTGTGTTTTTTAAAGTGTACCTGTGTGAGGGGCTTGGTGGTGAGTGAGAGGGGGGCTATGGGTGTGGAGGTCCTCTTGGGTCTAGTGGTGGCGTGCAGGGAGGCTTAAAATGGGGATATGTGGTGCTCTGGGCCCATTTTTTCCAAAGTAATCCACTAGGATTTTGGATAACAGATTGGATCAAATCTTGAAAATATGTTTTTCAAAAGAAAAAACGGATTACATAATCGGATCAGATCACGTAATCCAATCTTGGTTTTGATCCTTAATAGTAATAGAGGAGGGATCTGACAGGACTGTTACAGTCCTGCTTTCTCTCTCCGCTTGTAATAATCAGGTGTCCAGACAGAAGTCGCCTGGTGGAGGTGGCACACAGGAACAGGAAGTTACACGATGAACTGGAGCACTGGAAACCAACAAAGAAGAGGACTTACATCTATATAAGAAAAATGTCATTTTTATAATCTTTTGAAATGCAGATGAGGAGGAAAGTAGAGTACAGCAGAACACATTACCCACTGCGCAATGAGTTGTTGAAAAGACGTCTATTCCAGGTCATTTCGCAACGTCCAGATCAGGTCGAAGGATGGTGCTGGATGAAAGGTTTTTTTAACGTCTTTTTCGGACGTCATTTCTACGTCCGTTTCTGACGTCTTTCTGACCTCCAGTTTGGACGTTCACACGATGTGCAAATACAGTCAAACTTTGATGTCGAAATCAGGTCTTCTGGAGGTGCAGAATGTAACTTGTGTACCTCATGTCTACACGTCCAACCATCCAAATTGCTTACATTTGAACAACACCTGATTAACCCTGTTCCAACATCCATAGGATATCAAGACAAGACATCCTAAATACATCATCTAGCAATGAATGAAAAAACAATGAATCACTTACGTTTTTTTCCAAAGCTGACATCAGTTTTATTCAGTACTGTACAAAAACATCCTGTGTGAGATGGAGCAAACATTGAACATATATACACAACTGTGGAATTTTTATTTAAAAAAACAACTATAAACTTTGAACTATAAACTTTGAACTATACAACATATACACAATGTGTATATTCTGAGTATACAATTATATTACGTTGTAATAAGTGTTTTGCACTTCTGGTTGGAGGGGAATTGTATTTTGTTACCCTTTACTTGTACCATGTAATTACAGAAGTAGTGAATAAGTAGCAAGTAGAATTCAATTTAAAAAAATTAATCTAAGTGTCTCAGCCTCCCCTCCGTGCTGGTGCATGTTTCAGGTGGTCCCCGATGCACTGTTTGATGACTACCTCAGTGGCTTGGGGCTCAGCCCTTAGGACAGCATCTAAAAGGAAAAATATAAAAAATACTTATTCATCATTTCTCTGAAACACCAATTTCATAACAGAACATGTTTAGCCATATTTAAAGGATTAAAAGACAACTGTTAACAACATGAAATACTGAATGGTCTTACCCAACACAGCCCTATAACATAGGGTGTTCTGGAAGGCCACCTTGTCACTTTTCCCCTTTCCTTTCATGTTGAACTGCGCTATCAGTCCATTGGTTAGGAGCCTACAATTTAAGTAAAGGATAATGTATAATAAAGACGGACAGGTTACATGTAGCTTTGCCTTTCAAATTGAAAAAATACAATAACCACACAAGTAGAAACAAATGTATTCCAAATTTGTGTTGAAAAAAAACCTGTCAAGAACTCGGTGGACACAGTGCCTTGTGTCCCTCCCCCCAATCCTTGTCAGTTGCAGGACCTGGAATACATAAGTATACATAAATACTCCCTGAGGTATCAAAGACAACATTAGAATGGGTAGAGTGGTGTTCTTATAACGGGCATGAAAATGGGTCAGGGGTGGGAAAAGGTGAAAAGGATACGACTTCTCCGAGGGGTCTAGGGACAAGCTGCGGCGAAAGAAAATCTAGCAGTATTTGTATTTTGAAAGCATCGTTCTGATGCATTGAGAGGAAATTCAAGGAATATCAGTCAAGCTTACAAGAGACTACTTCCATATATACAACCTGATCACATGCCACTTGACTGACCGACCTTCCCCCTCCCCCGATTGAAAGGTGAATGATTTTCATGCCTTTTACAATCTACCTAATCTTAACAAAAACGTACAAGTGCATCTAAAATGTACAAGTGCATCAAAGGCCCCCGTGTCAGCAAGGCACTGTTCCTCTCTTCTGAAGTCCTCCATGGTCTCCATCGTCTCTACCCTGGCTGAGGTGGCAGACGATGACAGAGGCGTGTTTCTTTAGGTCGTCCACGGCTTGTTTAATGTACCTTATCCTGTCTCATCTCGACAAGAAGGTTTACAACCTTCTCAAATTTACCCTCTGGTTGCAAGGGAAACGCCTGCCTCTGGGATATTGTTGTGTCCCCAACTGTAAAATGAAAAAGTTTATCAGGTGGATATATATTTTATAAATGCTCATACATTTTGGATAATCTGCCTGAATGTCTAAGTGGAATGTAGTCAAATGTATTTTGATTATGCACATGGTTACGTACTTTGTTAACTTCGATAATAAGAGGACCTTTATAACTCACTATCGCTGGTGTGGTGTTGGAGTCTCCCATCGGCAGACTGTGGTGAGCTACTCCTGGGTTGATCTGCTGCATCTAGCGGTAATCTGCTTCTGGAGCTAGGGTATCACACAGAACAAGAAAATCAGATGTCAAACTGCAACGTGTGACACTGAGGAAGGCAGAAGCAATCCACCAAAACATGTCAAGTAAATCTAAATTACATGTCTAAGACAAAAGAAAACAAATCCAAAATGAGAAACATCCCTACAGATGTATTGAAAATTTTGCAAATGACATGCTTCACTTAAAAAAAAAAAAATCTGCACCACTACCTACAGATAATCTAACACCAACAGTAGATTACACATACATCATATGATCTGAATAGGCAGAGATTAGTTGATATAATATGCTGTGCCATAACCTCACACTGTACCTTGGGCGATGACTAGGATGCTGCATCTTCCTTGGGCCTGGAAAGAGATAATGTTAAAGATTCTAAATATTAATATTCCTACAAAGATCAGCAATTCTATTTCTTGAACATGCACCATCAGCCAATAATTATTTTATGCATACTCACTACGTTTAGACTTCCTGGGCAGTGGCACCAGGCTTGCAAGTCGAGAGGTACCTGATAAGATAGTCAAATTCAAAACCTATTATGATGGTGTCGATTCAGAGTGGTTGCCCACGTACAGTTAGAGCATACATGAGACAAAACATTAATGTGCTACTACTTACTAGACTTTTCTGTGGGCCTGGCCAGTGGAGCAGGGCTTTGATATTGAGAGGTACCTGATAAAGATTATTGTCAAATTCAAAAACCATTATGAAGGTGTCAATTCAGAGTGGCTGGCCACTGACTGGAGTTTAACAACAGTTTTAGATAGAGCATACATGAGACAGAAAACAATTTTCTGCTAGTGTGTTTTTACTGGGGGTAGGCGTTTGGCTCACCCTAGTCGCCAAATACTTTTCTTCTCCAGGGGATCCTGATGACAGAAGTCAAATAAACAAAATATTTGGTGAATTTTATATGAAGTAATGCACAGTCACTGGGCATACTTTGCTCAAATTCTTCAAGCAATACACTCTCAAGTTCATCCATGATGCTATCAAGGTTGCGACGATGTCCCGTTTCTGAATGGTCAACTTCAAATGTATACATAGAGTCATGACAAAATTGACAATAAGTCTGACAATTAAACCAGAATGGCCTCTGATTTTGTAGAGGTAAAAGGAAAGAGGGTTTTACTTACCAGGACTGGACATCTCTGCAAAAAGATCTGTAGGGGATTTAGCAGAATGTTCAAATTCAGAAATTTTCAGACACACCTGATCATTACATTTATACGGTTACACTTTCACCCATTTTGTGGAGGCAAAGAAATAAGTTACTCACCAGGGCTGAAGTCTGCCTGTTCCATTGCTGCATCTGTGGCCTGGTTTGCATAAATTCAGGAATTATACATTTAGCCTATATTTGGTGTTTGTAATGTATGCGTGTGTTGTGTACCTAATCATCATCTCAATAACTGATCCTACTTTTCCGTTTGGTGGGTGCAGTTGGGAATGGCGGCATCAGGTTGGTATCTATGGGGATTAAAGGGGAAAAAATAAACATTTGTCTATGATACATTACAAACACACACTAGAAAATGTCCTCTGAGCAATGTAAATAGGGCTATGGGGGGCTCCTGCCAGGCAGAGATGAGGAGGAGAGACAGAGCTGATAGAGGTCTTTTTAACTGTAATCACATTAATATACCTGGGGGCTGGTGTTTGTAGGAATGCAGGAGAGGAGTGCACACATGTGTATCTTACCTGTGTGATTGCCCTGTGGCCCTAATAACATACACTTAACAATTCAATGTTATTTATAGCATTGAAATAAAAAATAAAGGAGTAATTACCAATGCAGGTGTCCTCCTCTTCTTCATCAGATTCTGTGAAAGGACACAAATATGAAATAAATAAAAAATGGTCTACCAGTCTGGGACCAGTCGGCAGTAACACATTCTAAATACATTGTCATTGCTTGAGATACATACCTAGCTGGACAAAGTCTTCATGCACTTGTTTGGAGGCCTTCCTTCTGAGGTTTTCTAAAAGTCACGAATTTCCATTTTTTATTCAACTTCACATAAATAGTTAAACTTCATTAAATGAAGAAGATGCAAAAACATACCTGAGGTCATTTTGACCTTTACCAGCCTAAACGTGAGCCAGTCTTCTTTTGGCTCTTCTTGGAGGTTGTATGCCCTACTAGGTTTTTTGGAAGGCCACCTTACAACTTCCCTCTCCCTGTCCAGCCAATTTGAAGGGACGGTGCCGCAAGGTGTCCTTGTCGCCCTCTATCCAAACTGCCCTGGCAAACATGATCTTAGGAAGAAAAGAAAAATTATACTCAACACATTCCCAGGAGAACGATGAATCAAGTATCATCACCAGGAGAATCCTAATAGTTAGTGAAAAGTCAGATCAGGCCGATGCCTGTTAAAATAAAAACAATTGAAAGTGATTACAGGACAAGATGATGATGCTTGGTTGCTAAAGAAAAGGAAATTGACATGAGCCGCCCTAGAAGGGAAAGTAAATATTTTAGACAGGCAGGTGGGGGTACATGTGCCAAGAAGACTGATGGAAGGAATCAAAAGGTAAATAGTTATGTACAAAGAAAAGAAAAAACCTTTATACTTGACGTTCAACTTCATGGAGGTATCAATACAAAACGTCCATCTTCTTGTGGGAGGCAAGCCACCTTGCGGTACAAATCAGCTTCCACAAGAGTTCAATTTTTCATTGCTCCTGGATGGTATATCTTTTGTGCACACTATGTTGATAAGTTTAGAGCTGCATGGTTTTTGAAATAGTGGCGATGTGTGGCGCTGATGCAGAATATCACACAAAACTGTCCCTTTCCTTGACTGAAATGAATGCCGTCTTCTGCATTTTGTATGCATCTGACTGTGAACGTTCGATTTCAGACAAACGTCTAGTGACTTGTTCTAAAGGACTTCGCCCACTTCTCACGAGTTTTTTGATACCTTGAAGATAGTTTTCAAAAGGAAAACAGTAGATCTCGTTTAAAATAAGTTTTAAAGTGCCTGACATCTTCATGAAGATGAATGAGTCCGTGTACGTTGTACACCGGAAAGGTCTTGCCATAAACGGCAGCACTGCACTGGACAAAGTGTTTTAGCAAGTCCTGAGCATACTGCAGGTACGCATTGCGATGCATCTCATCTGACTCAAGCATGATTGACATTGCTACTGTGAGGCTCAAGAAATGTTTGTACATGGCAGGGGACAACACATTCTTTAAAACCACAGGGCCTGTATACAACAAAAACTGCCTCAGCTCAGTAGCTTTCCACCTGTCGAGATCGGTCAACCCACGGGGTTGACGAGCAAATTCACTTGGCATCTTCCCTCTTAGAGCTATTAGCTTTTGTGATATTTCTTCCTTTTGTCTAAAAGATATGCGACAAATCTTAGGGCCACGGTCATATAACTGAGCATGGGCCTCACCACTCCCAAGACGACCAAATGCATGTAGTCCAATGCAAATGAACTACATGGAATACCAGCAGAAATCAGAGGACTGAGTCGAGTTTGGTGGTTGGTATATTCCATCCTAGAAAAGGCATCATCTGTTCTAAGGGTGCTTTCAAGGTCATTGAAAACCATTCTTCGTTCAACATGAACACCCCTGACTGTACATCTTTCCCAGGCCTCATAGGAATTATGCCCCTTTATACATTTGATATAGGCCCTAGCTGGTGCATCACAGACGAGAGCTTTAACATGGACATTGAATATTTGGCCTTTAGAAATTAACCCATTGTTTTTTAGATGTTTGTATTCAGTCAGAAAGTCATTGAGGTAATCCTCAAGTGGACTTGGCTTACTCTGTCCACAAAATATTGCCCCAATGAATGGATCAGAGTATTCAAGTTTTGCTAGTATTGGCCAAGATTTTACACCACTACTGGAATCCCATCAATGTTAACAATGATATTGACAGTGTTGGCCTCAGGTTGACCTAGAAAGCGACAAATTCCCTTCTCCAATCCATAATAAGCATATTGGCCCCCACATTTATCTTCTGTTGTATTGCGCTGAGGTGTACGTAAAAGTGTCCTGGCATCTATAGGCAATAGGTGTCCTTGCTTTCGTAGTATTAGGAGCAACTCATTAAGTGATCTATGTGTTGTTTTGTTACGCACAGCCCACTTTCTCAAGTCCTCTTCAAAGCTCACACCATGCCCCTCATCATATTGTTCTGTTTCTGAGTCAGTAGACTCATATTCCACATCTGTGTCAAAATCTGACAAAACAAGGGGTTCAGGAGCACTATCACTATTTGAAATACTTTGGCTCCTGGGCATGTGATCGCTGGAAGATCCACTTTGAGTCTGAGTAGTGTATTTACAGTCACTAGCATCATCCCCAGGTACATCTTCATTACTGTCAGAATCACACAATAACTCTTCTAGTTCTCGTTTACGTTTGCGCCATGCTCTCAAGTAAGCCATCTGTAAACACAAGTGGGAATCCACGCAACTTGAAAAATAAATACCAAAACTTATATTTTAAGTGAGAATTACTTAATTATCTTACACATGTAGCACTTAGAGTTAAAAAATACATGTACAGTATACAGTAATATTATACCATAACACTAAAATGTTTAAATCTGTTATATATGACACATACAAAAGTAAATGCAAATTACCTTGTTTTTGTAGTCACTGCTAATATCTAGTCACACACGAGCTGACAAAGAAATACAAAAAATAACTTGCATTACATTGACACAAACAGTGTTGCACTACATTGATGTAGGAGCTTAAGGAATACAATGCACTCCCGTAATGTTTTTTAACATTTATTAATTTAGCAGACGCTTTTATCCAAAGCGAATTGCAGTTCGACTCATGGACTAGCAGACGCTAACTAGGATTCAAGTGTTGTAGTTCTATGATTGGAGCTAACGCTAAAACAGACACATATACACAAAAAGGGTTCTGGTATATGGCGAGCAACCACATGAAACATTATCGGCTAATGCATTTAAGTCTTTAGCCAACCGTGCAACGTCTGCTTTAACCAGTCAACAAACAGGCCCCGTTAGGCCTTAAAAAAAGACCCAAACTCCTTTCACATGTTGCATTACTGTTACCTGCAAACCCAGTCAAGTATCGATCTGTGGTTTTGATCCTAGTAAAGTATATTAAAATACAACACAAAAACTGTAAATACAGAAGATTGCGTCTGCTTTAACCGGTCAACAAACAGGCCCTGTTAGGCCTTAGTAAAAAAAGCCCCAATAACCTCCTAGTATTACCCAAAAGTTAAGAGTACCCTGTTCTAACTCGCTCAAAGAGTAGCCCATTGCCGTGACGCTTGTGCGTCTACTAAAGTCACCGGGCTCGGCTTTGCTAACAGCCTCACTGTCCCAAAACAAGATGAATATTTCTGGCTCCAGCACACCTGATTCTAATGAATTGGTTGTTATCAAGCTATGTGGAAGCCTGGATAATGAACTTTCATTTGAATCAGGTGTGCTGGAGCAAGGAAATGTCTAAAACCTTCAGGACAGTGGCCCTTGAGGACCAGGATTGGAGACCCATGAGATAGTCCATCTCCCGGGTTGATGACATCAAATCCTGCTTGGAACTGTTCAGAGTCCATTGAAATGATATTCATGTCCTTGTAAGATCTTTATACAAAGTAGTCTATCATTGTTGAGCTAAAGCTTAGGGAAGCAACAAACTACACTTCCCAGAGTGCACCAGCAGCAGCAAACTGGCTGCTGGGTACTCTATCAATCACTCGACATATTTAAAGCAGCCGTGATTCAGTCATTCAGAGAGAAAAGGACAGAAACACCAAGTTCCCTCAAAGGTTCACCTTAAAGATGCCAATGGTTGGTGAAATGTTTATTTAATTTTTTGGTGTGTTGGAGTGCTTGATAGAATATCTAAGTTCATTTGGAATGTTTAGTTAAATGTTTGTTTCATTTAAACAAATTAATTTGGTTCATCAAAATGGTTGAATGATTTAATTGTTTATTTCATTACAATATATGGAAAATGTTTAGTTAATTGTGTAATTAAAATACAAACTCTTGTTTCTGTCTGAAGGTTTACAACCTAATGAACTGAAAAGACATCAACTTACAACTTACAAACAAAAATAAAAGATTTATTCAGAAATTTGAGTTGTCCATTTGTCCTGTGGACTTTTGAAATGGAGGAGAACTTGACAATCATAAATACAACAATATTTGTCATCTGGATACTTGTTATATTCAAAATAATCCATAATTTTGCTGTTTTCACTCAAAAACGAGTTGCATTTGCTTAGGTCAATGAGGCCTAGAGACCATAAAGGGCAAACAGAAGTTAAAAACGTGTAATATTAACAAGAACTTAAGTTGCTTAAAACATCTAACACAACATTAGTTGATAATATATGTATTATTATGGAATTATAATCAGCTATAATGAGGCGGTCACTTTTGACCGGGAACACAAAAGTTGTGACAACAAACGAACACAACAGGAGGGCTAGAGAAGTTCTACCCAGCAAGGACAAAGGGTTGTGATTTGCTAATCTATCAATGCAAATGTTACTATTGACAGGTATATTTGCTCTATTCAGCCTTTGTGACCACATGACGTCTGGAAGACAAGATGCCTTAAAATATGTTAACCCCCCCTTATCAATTACAAAGAAACACATTTAACTCCAAAAGGTATGGGGGCCATGGGAGGGGGGGTGGGGCACAGCCAGGGATTCACATGTTAGATTAGATACAGTTGGGGTGGGGGGGGTCTTCTCAGATCCTCAATGTAATCACACAGCTGTGAACAAGTTTTGTAATGTGGGGTCCTACCTGACGTCAAAATGAGGTGTCATTTGAACGCCATTCTATTGTCTAAATTAAGTCCGAATCTGACCAGTAGATTTAGGATATATTTATACGTTTAAATAAAGTGTCCCTGTGCTCCTTAAACCTACATATGAGGTAGAATTAGAACCTCATATTAACGTTTAAAAGAAGTCAAATTATGACTTATACTGTACATTTTACATCAATTTGGACATCTCTCTCTCTCTCTCTCTCTCTGTGCTCTTAGCTGGGTTCGCTTTTCCTTAATGGGCGTCTTTTACCATCTCTCTCTCCTCTCCCCTCCTCCTCCTCTCCTCCTCCCCTGTGCTGGGGCGAGTGGGGTTTCAAGATGAGTGGGACCCAGAATCTTGACCTTTGTGCTCGCCCCAATGGCTTTCTTCTCTCTCCTCTCTCCCCTGTATCCGAATAATTACTGTAACCTTCGTACCCCATCCTACCTCCCTTGATGTCTCCGGGATGGGGGACGGACGGATCCTGCCTGGGTCTGGCAGGCGACAGCTCCTACGCTCGGAGGACCACAGTCCTGCCCTGACCTTTAACTGTTCCTCTGGTACAGATCACACAGGAAGACGAGTATAAGGATCGGTCCGATCACTGCTGGGGTTGCCTCGAGCGCCTGACAGAGAGGAAAGAGCCGCTGGATCCTCCGCACTTGGGTCTGTTCTCTTGTCCAGTGGTGGAGGGGGGGCAGGGTTTCCTCTGCGGTGGCACTAGAGTGCGGTGCAAGGCCAATGAATCCACGCTGCTACGTGAAGGGGCTCGGGCTGACTGTGTTCACCCCGAGTGCTACACTTAATTGGTAGTCTAGGGGTGATAGAGAATGTCCAAAAAGGATCTCTTCTAGGGCAAGCTCGATTTGGAAGCTTTTCCAAACTGCGTCGTAGCGTGACACTCCGTCATTTTTCCGATGAATGTGTCCCAACTTCCTGACAAGATAGCGCAACACGAACCCCAGGATTGGAGACCAGGCCAGTGGACTCTGTGTCCTTAAAAGGGATTAATACAGACTTTTTTCCAGGAAATCACGCACACAGTCAACGTGAAACATGGCCTGGGGATCCAAAAGGTGTGGGATTTCACCCTTGAAGCGCTGGACCTGCTCGATACGGCAGACCAGCTGGCCTGTCATGCTGTCTGCAAGCACATTCATGTGCCTCTGATATTGAGCGGCACGTACGAGTAAAGCTACTGCATTTTTGGGGTGCGCCAATCCGCAAAGTGCCATCATGCCGCTGATAGGATGTTTGAACGGCATGCGTATGTGTGCGTGTGGAGAGTCAACGTACAGCTGCAGAAAGGTAAGTTTTGCATCTTGCACATTTAACAGTTCTAACAAATCACTAGACACATCCATCACATGATTGCCCAGGTTGCTTTGGAAGTTGGTGCACTCGTGCATCCCTAAGGTGATAAAAAGTGTCCCCTTTGATCCCACCAGGTCTTGCAGACTGTAACGAACGAACGTCGCAGGGATCCAGAATGTCAGTAATTTCGATTGGCTTTATGTCCTTTTGACCAAACTGATTCAAATACAGCTTGATTTTCAAAAAGTGACACACATTGGCCTTGTCGATGGCCTGATCCAACAAAGACAGGACAAATGTGGCATCTCTTTTGAGGAGATGAATTCTGCCTGTCTCCAAACCAGGCATCTTCCTGATTGTGGGCCTGCATTTGTCTTTCCCTGGAAGACAGTGGAGTAAATCCTGTAAGTTCTCATGAACGGACTAAAAAAGTGCTGATGCCATAATGTGGTGGAGTTGTTTGTCCAACAGACGTCCGTCAGGCCGTGAGGGTGATTCGGGCAGAGCGACCATCACAAGATGGTACCCACCATCCACATAGCCCAGAGTGTGCCCTACACAGTTGCGTAAAGCTTGCACACCGTTATTAGAAAAAAGAGACAGGTCCGCATGCTTCTTCACCGTATGGTAATGAAGCTTGAGCATGGCAGGGTTAAAGTGAGGGACAAACAGATAATGTAAACCCCCCAGGATGGACACAAGATTTCCAAGCTCAATCATTAGTCCATCCACGTCAAAGTCCAAATCAAGCTCACCTTTACAGTCATTGACTGTGGTGGAGTGGATTGGAATATTAATGTTCGCTTGAAGGAACTCTGAAACCAAACGAAAATTGTCATATTCCATGTCAAGAGTGCTCTGGTTCAAAGTGCCAACTACTGAAAGGTTTGCTTGGTCGAATTTTAAAGTTCTCGCCATTGTTACTTCTTTATACGACTAAATACTTTGTATTCTGCAGGATGAGGGGCGGACACTTGTATTTATACCCTGTATTTCGGAGAAAAAACATCACCTCCAAACCTTTGCTAATATAAACATGGCTGTAACTCCACAACCCTGACTCATACAGACATGACATTTACATGTAACCCCACTAAATAGTGACCTGGGAAAACGCCAGTATTGTCCCCTTGTATGTCCGAGCTTCTGTTCAGGAGATACGGCTTATTGTGCATCACTACTGAACTATACGTCCGACGATTATGAAATTCGCACCATTGAGAAGATTGAGGTTGATAATGGGGGGGTACATCATAGTGTCATGTCTCTAGGATGTTCACAACGCGAGATATAAAAATAAAGGTTATAAAGGTGTTTCTTGTTTAGAGTTTTATTTACACTTCTACATGTAAAACAAGATGTAACTCCAGAATCAAACATCGGACAGACATGACAGTTATATCTACCCACAAAAAATAGTGACCTGGGAACACGCCAGTCTTGTCCCCTTGTCTGTCCGAGCTTCTGTTCATGAGATACGGCTTTATGTGCATAACTACTAAACCATATTTCCTACAATTACGAAATTGGCACCAATTAAATGATCGATGTTGATAATGTGGGGTACGTCATAGTATCATGTCTGTAGGATGTTCAGAACGAGAGATAGAAAAATAAAGTTTATAAATGTGTATCTAAAACCAGAGACGTATTGGAGTTAGACACACCTCCCAGAGTGAGCGTCTGAATGAAAACAAATATGTAACTCCCGAACCGTAACTCATATGAACTTTAATTGTATATTTACCCCCACTAAACAGTGATCAACAAACACGCCAATCTTTTCCCCTTCTCTGTCCGAGCTTACATTCGAGAGATACGGCTTTTCGTGCATAACTACAGAACCATGTCCTACAATTATGAAATTACCACCAATTGCAAGATAGACGTGGATAATACTGTGATACATCAAAGTTGCACGGCAATCAGACATTCAGAACGCGATAAATTGCATTTAAAGGGCTTAACTAAACGCAGTATATATTTTTTTTTACGTTTTACTTCAACCATCAAATTGAATTTTTTTTTTCATTGTGGTTTAGCTCAACGGGTAAAGCGTTGCTCTTCACATGGACGACCGGAGTTTGAGGCTTGGCTTCGACCCATACATTTATAATTTATTTTCGTTTGCAATGTGCATGATAAATTTACAGAATTTAAGACCTTTAGAATAAATTATGTATCAAACTTGTGACACGGTTACAAAGGTGTTAATAACTCCATGTGCGTCCACGTGAGGGGGCCGTGTCTCCAATTCCCACTGTCCGCCTTGTTAGTTTTTATAAATCACTGACTGAAAAACTGGCGCACACTCATTTTGAGCCCCTTTTTGTACGCTGGGGCGTTTGATAGTTTGTTTCCCTTGCCATTCAACCGATCACACAAAGGAACGTGTCTGTCTTATATTGCGTTCAGGAGATACGGCTTTTCGTGCATAAATATTGAACGGTACACATACAACAGACTGGCACAAGGCTGGATAAAACACGTGCTTGGTGGTTACTTTTTTCGGTTTTATTCAAGCAAAACTTTGCTATGTCACCCCAATCTGTTGAGTTTTCTAGAGATATGACATTGTCTGTGCATCCCATCATTTTATTGCTAAGGCAACATATGTGTTATCCACACAAGTTCTGGTCTCTCTCTCTAGTTTGGATGGCTTCTTCTCCCTCTTGCATAGCATTCTAGCCACGGTGATAATGATCACCAAGGCCACCACAAATGTGAGTAAGGGTTAGGGATCAGTCGATGACTAATCGTGGTTATCATCCCTAACCCTAACCCTAACCGACAATACAAATTCAAATAAACGCGGAATATACCTACTTGTCAGATGTGTCCCGTTGGTGATAATATATCATTCTGTACGTGATTTCAAAAACCCCAATGAGTTATATACTCCCCCATCACAATGTAAACACCAGTCACATGGTAGGCTTTTCTAAAACAGGACATCAACCCATTCAACATATCCAAACGACACATAGAATCACAATGGGAATCTGTTTTGGACAGTAGTTTATTCCGTACAGTAAAGCAAGCGCAATATACATTACAATAATTTCGAACACTCCTACATCTTATGCATCTTACAAATCACAGATTACCAAATTGAACACTGAACGCGATAAACCATGCATTAGGAATACAATACTACTAGTACAAGGCAGTCAAAAATAGAGAATGGATATAACGAGTACAGTGTAGGACAAAGATATACATAATAACGATTTACAATAAGGTATTATAAAAACATGGGTCTTTTATGGATACTTCAACCGACCACTAGATGGCTCTGTTGAACCAGATATGAAATGTACTATAGTCACCATCACTGATGATGGGCCTTATGGACGCCCCATGATGTCAATATCGCGCAAACAACCAAATAAATGATTTGATATACACTGACTTGTACGTGCCGGGTTTAAAACCAAACCATCCAAGTTGACTGGAAAATTACTTACCTCGGGATACAACAACGGATGCTCTGGATGTAGATGAATTGAGGTGGCTCACTTCTTCTTCCTGCATCTCTCTTAAAATAGAACACTTGTGATCAGGACCTGGTCCCTACCACTAAGTTAGGGCGGGGCGTCCCGGAACGCCCAAATTATGTAACACTTACCTCTGGACGGTGGACCACCATGTGGAAACAGGGATCACTGTGCCCCACTCCCCTCACCCGTATTACTCTAACATAAGACTGTCTTTATGACTTCCCTAAACCCCCCCCCCCCCCACCCCCCCCTCCTTGTGGGACGGGATAGATGACCGCCCTACAGGAATGGGCCCTCCAAGGATCTCCACATATATACTCCTCTCCCTCTCTCTCCCCCCCTCTCTCTCTCTCCTCTGGGCCGGAGTGAGTGATTTTTCAAGCGCGAGTGCCTTTCAGGGGTCCTCACCTATACCGTGGTCTCGTCGGAGTTCCACGGGGTGGTTCCTCTTTACTTATACCCAACCTAACCTTGCCAGAACCTTGGCCTCTGCTCACTCCAATAGGCCTTTCTCTCTCCTTCCTCTCTCTCTCCCTCCTCTGATTATCTCATGTGTAGACACTCCACCAGACAAGTTGGATCTCAAGGATCAACAAGAGATTTCACCCCTTAACTAACTGCGACCTCCGTCTCTTCCCTCCCTTCCAGAACAAACACTACCATGGCATCCTGTCCATTGGAGACCCCTACCCCGCTGCTGGAATACTTCAAGGACTTCATAAAAGCCCACGACCACCTCTCAAAAGTCCAGGTGTCCACTGGGAACGAGGTGGAGCTCCACACCGTCCTGGCGGCCAGGCAGTCCCTGATGACCTCCATCGTCCCAGCCTTCCCGTCCACCCCCACCATGGCGTTACTTGAACGCAGCCACGACGAGTGGATGAAGAACACTCTCGGTTTTCTGGAAAACCAGTACCGGGACACAATCAACCGCCTCGCTGGCAAGATCCTAGCCGCCCGCAGGGGTGACTGGCAGGACTGGTGGCAGAAGGCGGTGAAACTGTGCACCGAGGAGACGCCTGACATAGGGGAACTAACCCTAACATGGGCCTCCCTGGAGATCTCAGATCTCTTCTCCAAACCACAACCCTCAACCCTCACCTCACCCCCTGCTCACAACGAACCTGAACAGACAGCCCGCAGGCCGACCCCCACCAAGAGGGGACACGAGACCCCGACAGTTCCCCTCCTACCCTCATCCCCCACAGTTCCCCTCCTACCCTCATCCCCCCCTCTGTCCTCTGGGGCAAGGCGCAGGCTCTCCCCTGCCCCCCCCCTCCCGCCACTCCTTACCCTTGGCCGACCGGGACTTGGACCCCTGGACTCCCGAGTTTCCACCACCTGCTCGACCCCCCACCAACCCAACCTTAAGCGCACGGGACATGACCAGCATGGTGCGGCTGCTGGAGGAGGAACTGGCCCGCTCCAGCCCATCTCACCCAGGGGTACCCGTGGACGTGACTTGGACAGGACTCCGGCCGCCCGGAGTGTCCACCGAGGACTCTGCCCCCCCTTCTCCGGACCCGAGGGCAACCCACGGAGAAGAGGAGGAGGATAACATCTCGATGGGGAGTGATGTGTCCTCCTTCATCTTCCCGGCCTTAACTGACGCCTCAGCTCCCCAGGCGATCGGTTCCCCGGCCCAGAGTCCACTGGGAGAACACCCCCCTCCCCTTCCCACCCCTACTCTCCCCCCGACCCCTGTCCCAGAAACATCTTGCTTCATGTCCCACCAACACCATGGGGACAAGTACCAGAATTGGACCCTGACCCCCACACGTCCGGTGATCCTTATGGGTGACTCCAACTTGGCCAGACTGCCCCCGATCCAGGACAATAGGGTCCAGGTCGACAGTTTCCCAGGAGCTCTGTTGGCACACGCCTCACACATCCTTAGACATAAGACTGCTATCTCCCTGGACACACAGATTCTAGTATTATCCTTTGGTATAAACAACAAGCAACAGTCCAACCCCTCTTTGCTACAACCTCAGGTCCGCAGAATGCTGGGAGCGGCCCATTCCATCTTCCCAAACGCGAGAGTGGTGATACCTATCCTTAATTTCTCAGACCACCTGGCCCCACCACTTAAGAGAAATCTGAACACCATCAACTCCCTGTTTAAAGAGCAGGATAGCTGCATCTCCCGCATCCCCCCTCACCTATTCCACACAACTTGGGATGACGTACATTGGACCCCTAGAACGGCGCACGCTATTTGGGCCCACTGGAGGGCTTTCCTGAATCTGGGTGTACCGTGCCCGGACGGAAGGCAAACAACACCTGGAGTGGTAAATCTTTCGTCTACTTTGATTCTGACCTACCCCCAGACCTCCATCTTATCGAAAGGTTTGTCATTCATTCCAACGTGCAGCACACAGTCCAACCCCAAATGGGATCTGCGACTGGATGTTAGTGCCTACCATAGGCGCCTACGCCTGGCCTCTTTCTTTGATGGTGATCGGAATGACAACTCTGTCAGACCACTTTTCCAACCCCCCTCCCTTTGGGAACCCCCGGTCCATCAACTTCCGGTTGAATTACTGGAATTGATGGGGAGGGACCTGGAGATCCTGGCCTCTGCCCCTCCAGCCTCAGGTCAGACCCCACCTAATCTCTCCCAACAGGAATGGCAGGCCATAAAGGAATTAAGGAACAACAAATCGATAGTGATTAAACTGGCGGACAAAGGATCCTCTCTGGTTATCATGGACCACACGTCCTATGTCCATGAGGCTATGCGACAGCTGTCAAACCTAGAATACTACGGCCCTCTGTCTGAACCAATCTAACCCCAAACGGCCCCCCTCATTAGGGAAATAATAGCCCTGCTGGTAGCAGAGGGCTTCATCACAAAAAAACTGGCTAAGGTCCTCAGGGGAGATGACCCACCATGCCCCAGGCTTAATTTAGCCTATTTTCTTGGGTTTAACTTACCCCCTTTACTGAAACCGAAAATCCAGAGTTTCCCTCATTTCATTTTTACTTAACCCGCTTTCTGAAACGGGCCCCAGGTCCCCAGCTAAACCAGACAGCCAACTGCTTTTTCAACTGTTTTTCACCAACTCAGTTTTACAGACAATTCTTGTCAACACGAATGAGTTTGGCTCAACTCACCACACCACACCTGCTAAGCCCTGGGTTGAAGTGACACTGCAGGACATGTTTGCATTCCCTTCAATAGTTGTTTACATGGGTTTATTGAAATGCTGTTCCCTTACTGACTACTGATATTCCCCAAAGCAGTACTGAGCGGAAATAAGTTCCGCCAAATTTCCCGAGCCCTTCATCTCTGCAGCATAGCTGAGGATGCATCAAATGAGCAGCGGAGAGGCACACAAAACTTCAACCGACTTAGCAAAATCATGCCGCTGTACCAGGACATTAGGGAGGCTTGCAAGAGGAACTATCACCCAGGTCAGAACATAGCCATTGTTGAGCGAATGGTTGCCTCCAAAGCTCGCTCTGGACTGAAACAGTACATGAAAAATAAGCCTGTTCGCTGGGGATACAAACTGTTTGTTTTGGCTGAGTTAAAAACAGGTTACACATTGGACTTTTTTGTGTATGAAGGAAAGACCTTTGGAACCACAGGGAAGGGTCTCAGCTATGACTCTGTAATGCACCTTGTTGACACTGATTATCTGGGCACTGGGTATACTGTTTTTGTTGACTTTTTTATACAAGTCCCATTCTTTTTCAAGACCTCTTACAGAAGAGGATCTGGGCGTGCGGAACAATCCGCACAATCAGAATAGGATTCCCTAAAACAAAAGTCAACGCCTTGAACACCAAATCTCCCCTTGGCAGTATTAGATGGATAAGGAACGACTCCCTCCTCTTTGTCCAGTGGAGAGACACAAGGGAGGTCAACCTGTGTTCAACAATCCACAAAGCTTATGGCCAGGACACGGTGCAGAGGAGGGTGAAAGACACTGATCAACGCTGGATACTGAAAGACATTCCAGTTCCGCTCGCTGTGAAGGACTATAACCAGTACATGGGTGGAGTGGATCTTTCGGATACACTTATAAATTACTATAAAGTCCTTCACAAGACCCAGAGATGGTACAAGAGCTTCTTTGATCATTTCCTGGACATTTCAATAACTAACAGTTTCATCCTCCACAAAGACCTGGCGGGAAAAAAAGGACAGGCACATCTCACTCAGAAGGCCTTCAGAGACGCTTGTTTCTGAGCTGGCAGAGTTGGGGTCCCCCATCGTAGCTGGGCCATCTTCTGCTACATTGACACCAAAGCATCACAAACCTGTTCATATTAGCGAAGACAGCACTGTAGGTCGGCAGAGGTGCAAACACTGTGGTGCAAAGACCCCAAGTGAAGTGCTCATGCTGTGACATGCCTTTGTGTTTTATCCCTACTCGTGACTGTTATAATGACTGGCATACGGCTCAGAGAATGTAAGCGCCTTGTGTATGCTCTGGGGGAAAACAATATGTGACAAATTTCACTCTGATGCCTCAGTTACAGCAACAAAAAATTGTAAATATGTTGGATTTGTTTTATGTTCTATAATTATAATTTTTTTGTTGCATTTACTGGGGGAAGAAGTGATCTCTAAAAAGTCACTCTGATGCATCAGTCGCTCAGTTTCAGCAACTGTAATGGTGAATTTGAATATGGCATATGATGAAAATAAGTGTCAACTTTCATTAGAGCACTACTTTGTGACTGTACATGAAATAGGTCAAAAGTTGTAGCCTTTTTATGCTGAAAATATGGCATGGTTACCAAAGTGTCCATTTGGAGTCTCCAAATGGCACACAAGCAAAACGTCTGGAGATACCCTTAGAAAAACATGTGTATGACATTCATTTTGTCTTAGTATTTCATTCTACTTTTGATATGTACCGGTAAGGCTTCATGCCACTGTCCAGTTGTTTTTTCCAGCTAATAGATACCACTTGTTGGCCTTTTCGGGCCTGTGTTTTCCCCAAAAAATCTAGATGGAAATGAAATATTTCCACTTGCTTGTGTTACAGCTTCTATTACTCACAACCAGTAGGAATTACAAGGGTCCTGACAACAGGAGATACAACTTCAGACTTCCACCTTTCAAAAGAGACCAACCTCATGCATGTAGTCCAAATGGTTCAAGAACAGCTGTCAGTTTACTTTGGGTGGGTTTTCTAGGCGATTTTTTTTTACAGGTTAATAACTGCAAACTGAGTAAATCCCTCAATTTTTATCAGTATGTCACATGCCCAACTAGAACAAATAAGACTTTGGACAAGTGCTATGGCTCAAATAAGGAGGCGTACAAATCCTCCCCCCTGGCTCCCTTGGGATCTTCAGATCATTGTGTTATCAATCTCATTCCTGTGTATAAACCTATGCTTAAAAGAGGGGAATTTAAGACTAGAGAGATTTAAACCTGGGATGATGAGTCAGTTCTGAAATTACAAGGTTGTTTTGATTGTACTGACTGGTCTGTCTTCACTAACTCTGCCTCTGATATTGATGAGCTTGTTGACACTGTGTTGTTATATTTGTTTTTGTGTGGATTCTGTTATTCCCAAAAATAATGTAAAAGTGTATGCAAACAATAAGCCATGGGTCTCTAGCTTACTGAAACAAGTGTTAATGAAAAAACATAAGGTTTTTCATAAGGGGGATGAGCATGAAATCAGGGAGGTAACAAAGGAGGTCAGAGCAGAAATTAAGAAGGCTAAATTGCAATATAAAAATAAGATAGAGGAAAGACTGGGCAGTAAAAATTTGCGTGCGGCATGGGATGGTGTGAAAAAAAGACAGGTTTGCAAAAAGCAAAAAAGAAAGCAGTCCAATAACCAATGTATAAGACTGATAGTGAGTTATCTGAAGCGATGAATACCCTTTTCTCACGTTTTGATATTCATGACTTCAGAAAAACTAAAGAAATTAACAGAGGAACTTGGACAGCTAAAATCCACTCCTTTTTCAGTTACAAAGGAGGAGGTTAGGTCTATATTTAAATGCAATAAGGTAAATAAGAGTCCTGGGGGGTATTGCACAAAACTAGGATAAGGGATTAAGCCGGGCTATGTTGGTTATCCTGGCTGAATTTAGCCTCAAGTCGGTTGCACGAAAGCCGATAAAACTTAGCCTGGCCAAGTTACCATGGTGATTTATTCTCCGCAGCTAGCCTGCTCCGGACCAGGCTAACAGCCAGGCTAAGATTAATCCTAGTGATTCACCTGCATTTCCACAGTCAATCCTGTGAGGAATTCACGTGTTTTACAGCATGTCCATGATCTTTTTAAATATGTTGCATCATTTTAATTATAATGCATTTAACATTTACACATATTTAGTATATTGTCATTTCTCATTTCATTTAAATCTACAACAGTCTTTTAATATTGATTTAAGTGGTATTATTATTACTCTGGCCAAGTGTTATATTGATATGCTGATGAAGACTGCTTGTCAAACTGCCGTCGAGGTTTCATAAATATGTGTTTTATTGTATTACAGTAAACCATCGCTATATCACGGTTCAGTACTGTGAACCCTCGCGATATCACGGTTCACTTCACGGATTTGCCACGTGCATTGTGTTCTGCATTCTGATTGGATAAACAGTCTCTCCGCGTCTTCTCTACCTGTGCATCAATAAAATTTAGGTTTACTGTAATATTTACTGTGTCTGTACACCTACGTAACATTCGCAGAAAAAGTTAAATTTATGGACATGCTTAATTGTAGCCTAATTATGACAGCTCCAGAGGATTGTACACTTTTTGAATACTAACGCATTAATCCGGTCCGCTATTGTCTGCCAGGTTTATTCTCTTTCTTTTATTATGGCTTGAGTATTGTCCTTTTTAAGTAATATCTTTCTCCTCCTCATAAAACTCCTTCAGGAGCTGTTGTTCTGCGGCCGTGAAATATGTTGCGCGACTCTTTTCCATGTTCTGATCGGTGATTCTGTGAGCGATCGCGAGGTCTATTTAAGAATGCCGTGAACACGCATTAATCCTGACTACCTACATCTGGCTTGACATAGCCGCGCCTTTTCATCCTGGCTTGGCAAACGTGCAACCAATTAAACCAGGATACGACGGCCAGACTAGGTCAAACCGCGCTTGCTCAATTATTCTGGCTTTCTTTATTCTACTTTCGTGCAATACCCCCCAGGGGTCTCATTTATAAAGCTTGCGTACGCACAAAACGGGGCTGAAAACGTGCGTACGCCAGTTTTCACGCAAAGTCAGTGATTTATAAAAAACGAACTTGGCGGTAGAATGTGCGGTCCTCCAACTATGACCCTCCCGTAAACCTACGCACTTTTTGGAGACAGTGGGAATTGGAGACACATACTGCAAAAAGTAAAAGTCGGAGAATCGATTACTCGTAATAGTTATGTATTTTGTTGTCCTCACACACATTGACTCAATTTATGATTATAATGAAGATTAAACACATCAGTGTTATTTGAGCTTGAACTGCGTGATAATTGTTCCATACACATCTTGTACAATGCAACTCAAAATGTAAATCAATATTAGTAAATCAGATTGTCCTTTTACCGCATTGTAGGAGGCTGAAATGCATGTAACTACAGAACACCAAGTATAACTAAATATATTTATTTGATACTGTGCATATATCATCATCATATGTCAAAAACTGGAAATACAGTTGTTAAGCTCTCGCGCAATCACTACACTCATTACACTTCAGAATCAGAATTCGTTTTTAATCGCCATGCAAGATACATAAACTTTGAATTTACTACTGCAGTTGTTACCGCTTCTTCTCCGGTTCTGCCACTTGGCGCTGTCGCACTAGTGTTGTTTTTTGTTGGCCTTGATTCACCATGAAAAAGAATCACCTGCCAGGTTCATGCATGAGAATGATACTAGTTTAGCATTCATGAGGTCCTTTGCATTGAACATTTATGGTTAAAAATGGGCGTGTTCAGGGCAGGGTGCAATGATACTTTACGTACGCACACTTGTGGTTAAGCTGTGATTTATAAAGTGAACATTGCCTACAGGTGTGCGTACACACGGTTTTAGAAATCTGAATTTTTGTGTGCGTACGCCAATTTACGCTTTTGGGCGTACGCACACTTTTAGTAAGAATTCTACGCACTCCTTTATAAATGAGACCCCTGGTCTAGATGGGATTACTGGGAAACTGTTGAAGTGCAGCTCTGTGTTTGCCAACATCTTTGACATGTCCTTGGAACAGAGAAGGGTCCCAATAGCGTGGAAGGAGTCAATCATAGTTCCAGTGACAAAGGGTAACTCTGCAAAAACCTTAAATGACTTCAGACCAGTGGCATTGACCTTACTGGTCATGAAGTAATTTGAAAAGGTTGTAAAGCAGCTTCTACTACTCAGGGTGGGTGGGGCCCTGGACCCAAGGCAATTTGCATACAGGGCCAGTATTGGGGTGGAGGATGCCCAGATTACACTTTTGGATCTCCTTTATAGACATTTAGAGGGTCCTGGTAAAAATCAAATCAACATTTATTTGTATAGCCCTTTTTACAAGCAATGTCACAAAGGGCTTCACATATGCCCATAGAACTGCCCCTCAACCAACCTAAACCCTCAAGGAAGACAAGGAAAAACTCCCAGAAAAACTCACTAGGAAGAAAAAATGGAAGAAACCTTGGAAGGAGCAATTCAGTGAGGGATCCCCTCCTCCAGGGACGGTTGGAGAAAGTGAAGAGCAGAACACAGGCTAAAACAGTCATAACTCTAGAGAGAGTTAACAAGTTGTTGCAACATCAATACTCAATGCTCAACTTGGGTCTTAGGTTGCACAAAGTCAATGTAGGCAGTCACTGGGCTTGGGCCCATGATTGGCGCAGCATCACACGCAGGGGGATGAGGAAAAGGACCGGGAACTCTCTCCTTGTCCATCAAGGAGACTGACGTCCGACTGTCGACCAGATCCAGGGTTGGAAGACCATCTCAGATCGATGTCCACTGGCGCCAGGTCCAACATTGGCCGATGACCACGCAAGTGCTGAGAGCTCAGTCCCCCCATACCAAAGGGGGGTATATATTTACATTTACATTTATTCATTTAGCAGACGCTTTTATCCAAAGCGACTTACATTAAGTACAGGGACATTCTCCCTGAGGCAAGTAGGGTGAAGTGCCTTGCCCAAGGACACAAAGTCACATAGCCACAGCCGGGGCTCGATCTCACAACCTTCCGTTCATGAAGCCAACGCCTTAACCATTGAGCCATCTGACCCCCCATCTGACCCCCTCATTGACTACTTTAGCTAGTGCAGTTTCAGTGCTGTGATGAGAACGGAATCCAGACTGGAGAGGTTCATATAGCTGATTTACGGTAAGATGTTCAGTGAGCTGATGTGCCACAACTTTCTCAAGAATTTTTGAGAGAATTTGTTTTTAATTTAAATGCGTTTTTAACGCTCTGTCTGTTTGAAAATGTTCAAAAAAAATCTGTTCTTATCTGTCTTCTAATGGCGCTTTTCCACCGCAAATGTAGCTCGACTCAACTCGGTTTGGTAGTAACACAGGTGGTTTTCCACCGCAAATAGTACCTCCTGGTCGTCGGCGAAAGGGCCGTGACGTGTTTTTGTACGCGACGTAAATAACACCAACGCATTAAATGCTAAAAGATTAAAACATTTAAGAATAATCTAGTACTGTGATAAAAACATTTGACGGGGAAAATGCACTTAACACCTTTAAAAAATTGTGAACTTGGTGCTGGTTCCTTTCTGAACCGTAATGAATATATTAGAGCCAGTGTAATGGCAGATGAATTACAAAATCATGAAACAATCACATAAGTCACTTATAATTTATTAACAAACAATAAGAGCAAATCAGTGCAGCAGAGCAAAGTTTCAAACTATTTACAAAAAGGTGGAAGGCTTTTCACGACACTGTGCGTACGTCCTGAAGTAACCATGCTCTTCAATCAACTTGGTGACCTCCTTGTACACCTTTTCATTGCGGGTGGCTCCGTCCAGCAATTTTTGTACTTTATCCTCGGCCACAAGACACAGAAGCGTCTGCACCTCAGAAGTGGACCACGGCGAAGACCTATTATTATTTTAGCTGGCATGTTGATCTTATAATACCTATGATGTTGACGAACTAGAAGATGCTGCGCTATTGCTTTATGTCGCTCTCGTGACTTCGTCACACTTTCTGGCCAATCAGTGGCCGGCCGTCTGCCGACGTCACCTTTTAGCTCAACTCAGCTCGCTTGGTCCCTAGAGCGAGGTGGTACTAAAAAGAGTACCCGCTACCAGGTACCATGAAATTGCGGTGGAAACGCCAATAAAGCGAGTCGAGCTGATACCATGCGGTGGAAAAGCGCCATAATTGTGTTTTGTTTTCCAGGTCCCAGTTTGTGTGTCGGTTTGGTGCTAGAAGAAGAGTCACTCACCAGAATTTTCCACTCGAGTGCCTCCAAGTCTCAGTACTTTTCCGCTCCTCTCTGTGTGCCTTGTCTTTTGTTTGTTGTGTGCTGCTAGCTGGCTAGCTTGCTAGCTCCCTGGCCTGCTTGCTAGCTAGCACACGGTGTCTTGTTTGATTTGTCATTTGTTTGTTAAGTGTTTGTTGTGTGCTGCTGGCTAGCTTGCTGGCTCCCTGGCCTGCTTGCAAGCTAGCACAGTGTCTTGTTTTATTTGTCATTTGTTTGTTAAGTGTTTGTTGTGTGCTGCTGGCTAGCTTGCTGGCTCCCTGGCCTGCTTGCAAGCTAGCACAGTGTCTTGTTTTATTTGTCATTTGTTTGTTTAGTGTTCGTACCCTTTTGGTGTAGTTGTTCTGTTTTTTCTGTCTTACGTCCCCTCTCTTTTGGGGCCTTTTTTAGTGTTATTTTCAGTGTTTGTTACTGCTTTGTCGTCTGTTTGTTAAGTGTTTGTTTGTGTGCTGCTAGCTTGCTTGCTAGCTCCCTAGCCTGCTTGCTAGCTAGCACACAGTTTGTTTTATTTTTCATTTGTTTGTGTAGTGTCCCCTTTTACCCCATCCGGCCGGTCCTTTTTTTTGCATTGTTTTTTTGGGGGGGTTGGGTTTGTTTCATTGTCCTGTTTAGTGTTCCCCCTCCAGTGTTTAGTTTGTGTGGCGAGCTCTCCCACCTGTTCAGCAACTGTCCTAAGTCCTTCGCAAACAGGCTCAAGGCAAACAGGGTGCCTGAGGAGCCTGTGGTGAGGAAAGGGCAGAGGAAGGAGAGAGTGGTGGCGGAGACTTGTGTGTCTGAAATTAATCTGAAACATGGGACTTTTTAGTGTACGAGGGAAAGGCCCTGGGAATCACTGACAAGGGTCTCAGTTATGACTCAGTCATACAACTGGTTGACACACATTTTCTGGGTATAATATCTTTATGACAATTTTCATACCAGTCCCATTATTTTTAAGACCTCCTTCAGAACAGGATCTGGGCATGCGGAACCATCCAAAATGTCCCCGTGGCAGTATTCACTGAATAAAGAACGACTCCCTCCTCTTTGTTCAGTGGAAAGACACAAGCGATGTTACCCTGTGTTCAACAATCCACACAGCACATGGTCAGGACTGGGTAATGAGAGACATTCCAGTTCCACCCGCTATAAAGGATTACAATCAGTATATGGGTGGAGTGGATCTTTCAGATGCATTGATAAAGTACTATAAAGTCCTCCACAAGGCCTAGAGATGGTACAAGACCTTCTTCTATCATTTCCTGGACATTGCCATAACCAACGCTTGCATCCTAAACAAACATTTGGCCCCCCAAAAAACGTTTAAACTATTCGGCTGTATGTTCTTATAGCCGTGACCTCTAACGGGAATAAGCAGTAGAAAATGAATGAATGAATGAGTTTGTTAGTCTTTAGTTTGTCACATGACATGATTATTTCTTAAAATAATCCTTAAGGCACAATCTTTGAAGACCACTAGATATGGAGGTTGAGGAGCACAAGATGACCTTGAATACTACAGCTGATTCCATAGTTGAAGTCCAACACTACCTGGCTGACAGCAACACACCCAGAACACAAGACCCTGTTACTTCATCTGTACCAAGGATGGAAATTAACACCCGCCACACGCCATTTGCGGGTGGATTTGTATGGTGGCGGGTGAATTGTGTCACTTCACCCGCCACTGTGTCGGGTAATACTTTCCAGTCAGGTCCGATCAAATTTACATATTTAATAAGGTGAATACATTTGTCATACGGCGCTGCACAGTTCCACAACCATTACTGTCAACATCCGGCCCCCTTCTTCTTCTACGCCTCTTTTGCTGAACTGCGACTGTCAACATCCGGGCCGGTAACCATAGAGATAAAAAGCCGGTATCAACATTCATTATAGTACGCTAGGCTACGACATAAAAAGACATATAAAGAAATAACTATTACAGAAAGCAATGTTGCGTTTCCTCACCGGAGGAAAGAGAATAGCCGAGGAAAGTGTAGGCCAGGTACAGGTGGCGGATGTCAACGCCAAAAAGAAGCGTTGTTTTAATTAGATTAGATTAGATTAGATGAACCTTTATTTGTCCTCCAGGAGGTGGAAATTGCAGTTCACAACAGCAGCAGGGTAAAGTACAGCACACAGAGTTGCATGAGAGATGGCGAACATCAGACAGTGGACAACACCGTGAATGGCTGGTGTTTGACGGGACGAGCCAGACAATGTTCTGTGCTCTATGCCGTAAACATGCTTCGGATGGCCACAGGTCTAATAGTTTTGTGAGTGGGACACAAAACTTAAAATTGGAAGCCGTGAAGGACCACGAGTCCTCAAAAAGTCACCTTCACGTTGTGCAAATTGCCAAAGGAAAACAAGCGCCCGAAGACAGCCCAGCTCGATAGAATGGCTTTACTGTTTCGAAATGCACACACAATTGCCAAAAAGGGAAGGCCATTTCAAGACTTCGAATGGCACTGCACGTAAGTACATTTTGTATTTTATATTAGGCCTAATGCAATAGTTTGCCATGTCGAAAAACTAGCATGTTGGGTAACCTTAGAGATCTGATCACTTGGTTGGCAAACATCTGCTTTCTGTCAGTCTGGTCGAAACAAGTGTGTTTCAAGTGTGTTTCAACCCTAACCCTAACCTGGGCCAGCCCTAAGATACATTAATTATCTTAATAATAACCGTGTGTTCATTATCTTAAATTGTCTTCATTATCTTAGATAGCTGTATTTAGATATCCTCAGTCATTTGCACTATTCAAATAGTATTGTTCATTATTCCTTTCCATTATTTTTTCCTAGGCTAGACGAGAGAAAGGGAATAAACATAGGAAAGACCTATGTCAACCGAAAGCAGGCCAGGGTGTTTATAAAACACATAGCTGCAGTGCAGAGAGAGGCCCTCCTACGGTGGCTGGTAAGTGCAAAACACTTTTACAAACTCCGAAACACTTTTACAAACTCTGAAACAAATTTACAAACTCTGAAACACTTTTACAAACTCTGAAACAAATTTACAAACTCTGAAACACTTTTACAAACTCTGAAACACTTTTACAAATTCTGAAACAAATTTACAAACTCCGAAACACTTTTACAAACTCTGAAACAAATTTACAAGAACACCAAACGGAAAGGGAATGTACCAAAAGCCGGATCTGACCCGGAAGTGATTGAGTGAGTGGTGTTGTGTAGTTTATGTGGAGTTTTATGATGTTTTGCCCGTTTTGTGGAAACCATTTGAGTCAGTTACTGCGGTTTTGCATTTCGTGTGGACGGTCTCTGGAGTTTTTAAAGGACACGGACCAGACGGAAGGACCAGATAGGCTACATTATTGCACACAATATTTTAATGAGGGACACTCTTACGATGTGATCGTGGACATGATGTCAAGTTTACATGGTATTAAGATCAGCTTGCGGACTTTAAAAAGTATTCTCAGTCAAGCAGGGTTGTGCCGCAGAAAGGATTATTCCTCTCCAAATGTCGTAATGAATGCCATCAGGTTGGAACTTCGTGGACCTGGACAACTGTTTGGCTACCGAACAATGTGGCAGGTACTCAAACAAAAGTACAACCTTCGAGTGAGGAGAGATGACGTGATGAATTTGCTCCGGGAGCTTAACCCTCAAGGGTGTGAGAGGAGAGCACGCAGAAGGTTCGTAAGAAGAACCTACCATTCAATGGGCCCGAACTATATGTGGCATGCTGATGGCTATGACAAACTTAAACCATTCGGTCTGGCCCTTTCAGGATGCATAGATGGATTTTCACGTAAAGTACTGTGGCTTGAATGTGGACCAACAAATAATAACCCAAAGGTGATTGCTCCAGAGACTGTGGATTTGAAATTGAACACACTGAATTGGATGGCTTTCCTGAGGCAAGCCTATCTATAGCTACATGTGGGGACCCAAACATGCAGGAGTACTTGGACTTTGCTATGGAGCGCCATCAACTACAGAAGCCAGAAAACTGGGAGTCTGCAACAGGACTGTACATGAAGCTAAAACAAATTGCTCAGCTATAAAACAATCAAAAAGTTAATAGTCTTTGAGGCTTTTTCTTTTCTTCCTGCTATTGATTTCAGAGTGATTAAGATGTTTTTTTTAATGCCCTGAAATCTGATTTGTAGTGGTGGAACACTGCCTGAATGTCACCCACAGTTTTTTGGTGAAATAAATGAATCAAGTGCTAGCAAAGTAATGCATATTTATTAAATTTTTGTAAGTACAAAAACTAAAACTTGTTTATTTTGTCTAAAATATAATGGCCATAATGTTAACTGTGAGAAAAAACACGCTCACATATCTTCACATTCTAAAGATTCTTAACAACCTTTAATAACAACCTTTTCAGAGTCCCTAGGGAACTTGTGGCTTAAAAACATCCAAATCCTGGGGAATTTTGAAGTCCAAAGTCCATTTGTGTCTTAAACACAGTGTAAGTGTCTAGGAGTGGTAATTTCAATGTGTTTGAACATGTATTTGCCATTGGGAATGGAGAGTCATCCAGGAACTCGATTTTTGGTGATGGTTCCAATCCAGATGGGGGAAGTGAAGTCAGTCCAGTTGCAAACATGAAAACATCTTCCACAGACACAGCAGCCTGACCTTCTGCAAAGAAAAAATGTTCAGCACCTTGGAAATTTGCTTTCTCAACTAAAATATGAGTGATTTACAAACCTTCACACTCAAGGAGATAGTCCGCCCAGTAGCCCAAAGTTTCACTTTCTTTACATCTCCTGTTACTCCCTGGTGGACTGAGGTCAGGTTTGAACAGTCTCTCAAGCTGAAGAGCAGTTAGCCCCTTTTCCGAGTGGGTCAGGACAGGGGACAGCAAAGCAGGGTGTAGCTGTAGTGCAGTGAAAAACTGAAGGGCTGAAAGACCATCTTTGAATCTAAAGAGTGAACACAAACGTTTCATTTTTGTGTAGTGACAATCACATTTAAATTACCCAAAGAAAACTATTAAATATTCTCTAAAATGACTATCCACCTTAACAAATATACATTTGAAGGTTGGTTGTGTGTTGCTCATAACTGATCTAAAGAATCCCATGTCTTGTTTTGCACATGGCAAGACTGGAATGACACAGAGAGCAGGGTGGCTTGAGCACTTTTAGACCATGAGGCATTCTTACATAAATTCCACAAAAATCCCATCATTACAAATATGATCTTACCTGTCAATTACAGATGAGTTGCGGTCAATAATATACCAATGGAGGTAGTCAGACACAATCTCTTTCTTAGCTTCAACAGAAGCCACATGTCTCAGACAACCTGCTGTCTGTAACATTGTGCTGTGTCTTATGGTACATTCTCGTAGAGCAGTGGTTCTTAACCTGGGGTGCGCGCACCCCCTGGGGGGCCGTTGGAGATCGCAGGGGGTGCGCAGAATTTTGTCTGCTGTGAGGTTTTGACGTCACGTTACCAAAATTATATTTCTTAAGTTACATTACAGAATCCTAACAACACATCCAAATGGTGTGCGCAAAATTAAAACATTTAAAAATTCATTGCAAACAAGTTAAGTCTCCATCATGCAATTTCATGAACGTATTTTTCGAGGAAGAGCTAGTTGTAGGCATGCGTGAATTGTTACCATGACGAGCCGTTCACAGTGCAGCCATGGGCGTCGTTAGCCCTGTTTTAGGGGGGCTGAAGCCCCCCTAAAATGTTCTTCAGCCCCCCTAAATAATTATCGGGATTATTATTATCGGGCCGCCGAAAAAATACTATAATTAATAACAATATTTTATTTCGAAAAATTACTCTCGGTTAAATGTCGGTAACTTGAGCGTCAAACATGTAACCCACAAGTTCGAAAAACGAGTAAAAAACGGACGTCTTTGGGAATCGCTGGTTAGCTCACTCGCGCACCCCCCCCCCCCCCCCCCGGCGACAGAAAATGCCAGGGGCTAAGCCCCCCTTCTCTTTCAATCCTAGCAACATCCCTGAGTGCAGCCTACCCAAGCAGCCAATTTTTGATTGTGGTTTTATTGCTAAAATAAGCTGAATACAATTATTTTAGTGTGTATGTGATAGGATTTTGGCAGGCGGGGTGGGGTGGGGGTGCGCGGCTTGTCTTGGTCATAGCTTAGGGGGGCCTTCGGGGGAAAAAGGTTAAGAACCACTGTCGTAGAGCATCAACTGAAGCAGCATTCTCAATCTGAATAACATAAATAGAAATATAAACACTCAAGTCAATAACTGTATGTACTGTATCTCCTTGCCTGTTTTTATTATTATACAATTACAGTCAAAAGTTTGGACAGACTTTCTCATTTAAGTATATGGTAAAGTGTGTCTGAATTTTTGATTGTTACTGTACATAGCATAGTAATGTTGCACTATCACAAAACAATAAATTAAGATAATTCTGTGTATTTGATTAAGAAAGGAAACATTGTTTTAAAACACTGCTGAGACTATGTAATACTCTGCTATACCACACTGCATCCTTATTCTATTCTCACCTCTTGCAAAGCTTTCACTATTTCTTCATCAGTTATTGAATTAACTGTTGCTTTAAATGAAGGCTGGCCAGCAAGATAATGTACAACATCTTCTGACAGGAAATGGGGTCCTGGACCTCCATGCATAATTGACACTGCAATCATCTTTCCTGCCAGGTAGTACTCATCCTCCCTAACAGCTGTGAATTAAGTCATATAGCAAAATCAAAACATGTAATGTATTATGTACACTATAATGTATTAAGATGCAACTCAAGCAACAAAGTATATGTCACGTGATATATATGGTTATTGATCATTAACCATTAGTATAGTACACATCTAACCCTATGCATACCATTTGCATTGTAGACCAAGAACCGATGTCCTTCTGGTCCATCAAAAATGGGCCGGTCTTTCAGATGTTTCATTAGCAGAGTTAAAAACTCGCCTTGGTCCACCTGTGTCAATTCCTTCTTCCAAAACACCAGCATCATCAGTAAATTTGACAAGCATGTCACAGGTTTCAGAGTATGTTGTACGCTTGAAACCTCTGACTGCTCCATCCCAAACATTAGCCCTTGAGATGTTGAACCTGCTGACTCTTCCATGATCAATGGGATGTGATAGGTTGGCGATAATGTCAGGTAGTGTAATGTTCATCTCCTCGCTGTAATGACAAAAAAGTGACCTAATTAGTGAATTTTCCACTTTTACAAAAATTATTTAAAGACCAGAAATATTGTACAGAGAAAAACATGGCACAGGCAATGGCTCAGTTTACATTGGTGTGTGTTGTAAACTCTTCATATTGTCTGCAACCAACTCCTCATCCTCTTCCTCAACACATGGTGCATACAGGTCTGTGTATTTACTGTTGAAAAATTAACATTTGCATGTTAAAACATCGTAACATAACAAAACATTTTTCTTTTCTGTGTAATCAATGAATTAAAATTAACTGAGTCACCATCATTTTTTATTTACCTGTAGCAAGTAGTCCTGACTGGACTCCAGATCCTCACTATCAGATATTACTATCTGAAAAACAAATTAAAATGTCTAAAACAACAACAACACTGAGAGCAAGAAACAAAGGCTGTTACAGTCTGCCTTAATACCTTTCCAGGTTGAACTGTGCCTGGATTTCCAGGAGCATCTCTGAAACACAATACAATTGATACAATTATTGCCTTCATATACACTACCGTTCAAAAGTTTGGGGTCACCCAAACAATTTTGTGTTTTCCATGAAAAGTCACACTTATTCACTACCATATGTTGTGAAATGAATAGAAAATAGAGTCAAGACATTGACAAGGTTAGAAAACAACACCTCGGAGGTCTGCAAATAACTCCATCCAGAACTGGGATCTATAGACATGGATATACGATATAATGATATGTCTGTGTGTGTGTGTGTGTGTGTGTGTACATATATTTAAATATAAAATTACTTTATGAAGGCCACTTACCTTCCCTTTCTGAATATGGACCACCAGGACTCAATGCGCTGGTTATTAGTGGATGAGCCATACATGTGGCTGGACGCTCCAGAGTAGTAGTCATGGTGATGGTGACGTAGGGTACACTGAATCGCAGCCATAATGCCGTTCTCCGTGCCGCAATCAGTTCTCAATCTCATGGGGATGAGACCAAGGTTTCGCACACATGACAGGAAATTATGAGCGATCACCTTTGGGTTATTTTTTGTTGGTCCACATTCAAGCCACAGTACTTTACGTGAAAATCCATCTATGCATCCTGAAAGGGCCAGACCGAATGGTTTAAGTTTGTCATAGCCATCAGCATGCCACATATAGTTCGGGCCCATTGAATGGTAGGTTCTTCTTACGAACCTTCTGCGTGCTCTCCTCTCACACCCTTGAGGGTTAAGCTCCCGGAGCAAATTCATCACGTCATCTCTCCTCACTCGAAGGTTGTACTTTTGTTTGAGTACCTGCCACATTGTTCGGTAGCCAAACAGTTGTCCAGGTCCACGAAGTTCCAACCTGATGGCATTCATTACGACATTTGGAGAGGAATAATCCTTTCTGCGGCACAACCCTGCTTGACTGAGAATACTTTTTAAAGTCCGCAAGCTGATCTTAATACCATGTAAACTTGACATCATGTCCACGATCACATCGTAAGAGTGTCCCTCATTAAAATATTGTGTGCAATAATGTAGCCTATCTGGTCCTTCCGTCTGGTCCGTGTCCTTTAAAAACTCCAGAGACCGTCCACACGAAATGCAAAACCGCAGTAACTGACTCAAATGGTTTCCACAAAACGGGCAAAACATCATAAAACTCCACATAAACTACACAACACCACTCACTCAATCACTTCCGGGTCAGATCCGGCTTTTGGTACATTCCCTTTCCGTTTGGTGTTGTTCTTGTAAATTTGTTTCAGAGTTTGTAAAAGTGTTTCAGAGTTTGTAAATTTGTTTCGGAGTTTGTAAAAGTGTTTTGCACTTACCAGCCACCGTACCCTCCAAAGCAAATTGTCAGAGACACAGTTTGTTGCCGTGCTGTCTGATGGGTCAACTGACTCAGCTGTCCTGGAGCAAGAGATACTTTATTTAAGAATATGTAGGCAAGGCGGAGGTCCACTTTGTCGGCATGCAGGATGTGGAGAAGGCGGATGGGGAGAGCATAGCTCGAGCCATAGATACCATCATGAAGACAGTCAGCGAGGAGTGGCAGTCCAAGCTGGTGGCCTGTGCCACAGATGGTGCATCTGTAATGACGGGGGCACGTAAAGGTGTAGTTAGCAGGCTGAGGGGCACCAAGAACCATGTCCTTGGCATTCATTGCATGGCCCACCGCCTTGAATTGTCCTTCAAGGATGCAATCTAGCCAGACAGCTTGAAGATCTGCTGTCTGGCCTGCACACATTATACAGGAAAAGCGCACAGAACAGGGCAAACCTTAAGCACTGTTTTTTGGCGATTGGCCAGCGGCCCCTCATACCCACCAGAGTTGGTGGCACCAGGTGGGTGTCCCACCTCCTCAGGGCTGTGGACCAGTTTCTGAGAGGCTATGAAGGACTGACAAGTCACTTAGAAGAGGTAGGCTAAATCAGAGTGTAGAACAGAACATTAGGTCAGCTATCTGCAATGCATCCAGAAATCCAGAAGTATAATGACTAATACTAACTTATTTTCTAGATAATCTGGACCAGTGATCTAAACGTTTTCTGTTTGACGTCACTTATCTTGGTTATAGGTTAAGTCATCAGATGCTGAAAACGTGAGAGCAGTGCTGAAGAATAAAGCAAGTGGCTACTTGAGAACCTGCCGGGACTCAGCAGTTCTCATGTTCTGCCACTTCCTGCATGACTGCCTGACACACCTCAGTGGCCTCTCCAAGGCAGTTCAAGCTTCCACTGTGACTGTTGCTGAAGTCCACAGCTGTCTGTCCACCACCCAGACAATCCTCGCAAAATACAAAACACGGTAAGTAACATCAAATAAATAACTGAAAGTTAATCTAGATCTGTGTTGGTGAATATATTGAACAATATTATCTATGTACCATAGGCCTGGCCCAAAGCTGAAGGGCTACATGGACCAGCATCCGAGTGATGACCCCAGTGCAGTCCGTGTTATCAGGGCAAAGTCAAAGCTGCTGGATGAACTCTGCCAGAGTCTCCAAAGCAGATTCTCAGACATGACCACAAGCCTGCTCCAAGCTACGAAGTTGGCGGATCTAAACAGTTGGCCTGATGTAGCATATTCTGACGGTATGAAGTTTGCAATCACACAAAAAACATTTCTTTAGAATTCTGGAAATCAAATAACTTCATGTAATTAGTATTCTGTATTTTTACCCTATCTGTCTCCAGAATTTGGTGAATCTGAAGTGGAGGTTTTGACTGTACACTTTAAAGACGTGCTCACATCCTCTGGGGTTGCTGTGGACCAAATCCAGGACCAGTGGACCATGCTGAAGACACGCCTGTATGAAACAGGAGAAAGTCTGCACACAAGGACCTGGCCAGGGATAAATAGGCTTTTGAGACACCAGTGCCCTGACATCCTGGGCCTGGTTGATCTAATTCTTACCCTGCCAGCATCCACAGCAGACTGTGAAAGAGGCTTCAGCCAGATGAAACTGGTCAAGAGTGACTGGAGGTCTCGGCTATCAACCACAACCCTCTGTGACCTACTGGTTGTCCAGCTCAGACTTTGACCCCAACCCTGCTGTTCAGCTGTGGCACCAGGACAGCATCCGGTCTAGAAGACCAGACTTCATGGAGGGGAAGAAGAAAACTGAGGAGTGTGCCTCTGATACCTCAGAATCAGATTCTGATGAGTGACTGTCAACAGGGTTTTTTGGGAGATAAATTAATGTATTCTGATGTTTTTCAATGTGTTTTGCACTTATTAAGTCATTGTTTCTTGTTCTTGTTTCTTCATGGTCTGTTTTCAAATGTTTAATTTCGTAACACCTTTGAAATAAACGTGACTTAACATTGCAGATACCTGTGTATTGTTTATCATATGCGGTAAGAGTGTAACATTTTCAACTCAGTTCCTTGATAGATGGAAAATATTATGTGAATGAAAAACGCTTTTCTCGTCTATTGTTACTATTATATTGTTTAAAATGTACGCATATATTAAAAAATATATAGCGTATAAAAGTGGCTGGTAAAAAAGTTGAGTGGCTGGTGGACAAAAAAGTTAATTTCCATCTCTGATGCACACCCTCTTCATCTGTACCATGTGAAAGAGTAATTTCTAAGGCAGAGTAACTGGTGTGAAAAAGGAGGAATCGTCTTGGAGCAAAGACATTACAAAAACTTTTGTTCCTCAATAAAGATTTATGAATGAATACATTTTTGGTGTGTTATTTTGTATGATTCAACAAAAGACACAAATTCAAATTGTATTTTTGTTGTTGCTGTCTTTTACATACCAACTCATTTAACCATTTACACAAAGTTTTAAGCAGACGTGCCTTTTCCCCTTTTTCTACCCATTTCCTATGTCCCCATATTACAGATTTTGAAGGACTTGGGCAGATACCCTCAACCATCGCGTTGGAGGAGAACAGAGTCTTTTTTGCACTACCAGGGACAGCCCAAGTTGTGCAGAAAGTGCATGAAGCAAGGGCAACTCTCGGAGGCATGCAGAAAAGTTGTGTGTAAGACTAAATGTTTGGGCCTCGGATCTTTTGAAATAGGGAAAGTTGACTTTTTCCACCCCACTACACTGCCCTCACACATATCAAAAAAGAAGACTTGCATTTAAAGACCATTCCCTTCAGTCCCACAGGTAACTCTTCACCAAAATAAATAGACTTGCCATTAAAACAAAGACTAAATAAAATTCAAGGACAAGGTCCACCACATAAATAAAACTGGATATCAAGACGAATGATATAAAAAAATGTTTTTTCAGCCCCCCAAAATAATACAACCATGAATAAAACTGATAAAAGTACTAAAATAAAACAAAAAATGCTAAACAGGACAGAGCTCCAAACATGTAATCTCATATAGGCTTCATCAGAGGATTAGTGAATGGTTTAAGCTAGACTGGAAGCTTTTATGGGGTTTTGAGAGGAGGGGCGCGGCCACTTCCTGTGAGCCCTGATTGGCTATTCCAAGTATTTTACCCTCCCACTTCTTGCTTTCCCACTAATTATTTTGGCTTTGTCGGCCATTTTCCAGCTCAAACTGGAAACTTAACTCAGTTAAGTGTTTAGTAAAATCAACCCCAATAGTAAAAGGTATGTTTATAACAGGGGCCCGTTCTTCGTACGTCGCTTAATACATCCGAGATCAAATGACACATCCAAGATGATTTCATCCTGCTAACCATGATCCAGCTAACTGGGTTCTTCAAACAAACCTGTTGTGTATGATTAGTATCGCTCAATTTAGTTAACTGAGATAATTGCTAGTTCATGTGTTGGCTTAAAAGGGGATATGTATCGATAGTACAAACATTGATCAGCAATGCTGCTATTGGCTGTTCAGCATGGCCAAAGAACGTGCCCACTTTTTCTCCCAATCAGAAAAATAGCTTTTAATGGAAGGTTATGCCGAGCTTGAGTCGTTATTTAAAACGACAGGGAACGCCTCAAAGCCTGCAAATGCCAGGAGAGTGGGCTGGCAAAAAGTAGCAGACAAATTAAAGTAAAAGTGAAATACAAGAATATTCTACAAAATGGTAGCCTTTAATTCATACTGTCTTTATTTAAAAAAGCCACTTATTTTTCATCCCTTTTAAAAACCACTGTTAAATGATGTGTTTGTCTATTTATAACAGCCACAAAGAAAAAGGCTGAATTTTTTTTTATCTCTCAACAATTACACTTTATCCCGCAATACCCGATTAATTTGAAAAGCTCTGCAAATTATTCTCCCACCTTCCGCAAGAGGTTGCTCGCGTATGGCTGCGACAGACTTTCCTATCTCCTCCGCTTATGAAGCCTCAATCTAATCTTGTTTACATGAAGTAAACCTGCTCCCGAGCAGGTTTGGGCTTACGGACCTGTTGATATGACAACAAGTCTAGGATGAGCTTCGAAGAACCAAACTATCCAAGATCATGCCAAATCGTCAACAATCAAATCCAGCTAACTGAGTTAGCGACGTACGAAGAACGGGCCCCAGGCTAACAGCCAGGCCAAAGCTCGATTTATGCTTCCGCGATTCGTCGCCCGCATTGCTCCGCCAACAACGCGGACCCTCCCGCATTGCCCCTCCGCGCACCTCCAAAAAATCCTAACTGCGCGTCAAGTTGTCGGCGTCGCAAGCGCTGTGATTGGTCCGCTCAGAACGTGACGTAGTTTTGTAAATAGTTGAGATACGTGTGTTGTATCGTTTGAGTGCACTTTATGCCGTGATTTGCCGTAATTTGACTTTTTATATTACATTTATACATACTACAATGCATATTGTTGTTGTATTGTTTTAGTGCTGGGATTTTTTTTATTATACTTTTTGTATTACATAATACATAAGAATAAAACACACAAGTTTGTTTTCAAACAGTTGTTTTGATATTTATTTTCAACACACACAGCACAACACAGTTTACACACCATGCATAGTTTACAGTTTATTATCACTCAATGAGTGTGCTTCGGGACACCAATCTGAAGTTTGAATCATCGGCCACCACTTTTCTTCACTCGCCAGGCTGTATACGGCGAAGAAGCTCGTCAAATCGGCCCGCTGACATTCGAAAGTATCGAAAGTGCATTTGTTCATCCAGGTCCCTCAGTGGGTGAACCAGTGTTGCAAATTCACCCGTTTCCAGCCTCGAACAATCGTACAGAACCTCAGCAAGCGTCTTTTCTGTCGCCTGCGCTTCCACAGCATTTGCAATATAAGCATTTGCTCTTCAATAATGAGCAAGGATTCGGCTATAACCCTTGAAACCACACCGCCACACACCCCTGGTGGCATGGCGGTGAATTGCTCCACGCAAAAACTTCAAATGCTCAACAACCGCGCCACGCCCCACGCGTAAGGTTTGACGCGGAAGCGTAAATCGAGTTTAAGATTAATCCTAGTGATTCACCTGTATTTCCACCGTCAATCCTGTGAGGAATTCATGTGTTTTTAAATATGTTGCATCATTATTTAAAAATTATACTGCATAAAAAATGTACATATATATATATATATATATATATATAAAAATATAGTCATTTCTCATTTAATTTAAATCTACAACAGTCTTTTTATATTGATTTTTATTATTATTACTCTGGCCAAGTGTTATATTGATATGCTGATGAAGACTGCTTGTCACACTGCCATCAGAGGTTTCATAAAGATGTGTTTTATTGCAGTACAGTGAACCCTTGCTATATCACGGTTCAGTACAGTGAACCCTTGCGATATCACGGTTCACTTTTTTTCACTACTTCACGGATTTGCCTCGTGCATTGTGTTCTGCATTCTGATTGGCTAAACAGTCTTTTCGCGTCTTCTCTACTTGTGTCTACCTACATGTCTAACTTATGGACATGCTTACTTGTAGCCCAATTATGACAGCTCCAGAGGATTGTACAATGTTTGGCTTGTGTATTGCCTTTTTTAATAATATCCTTCTCTTCCTCATAAAACTCCATCAGGAGCTGTTGTTCTGCGGCCGTGAAATATGTTAATGCGACTCTTGTCTATGTTCTGATCGGTGATTCTGTGAGCGATCGCGAGGTATATTTAAGAATGCCGTGAACACGCATTTATCCTGACTACCTACACCTGGCTTGACATAGCCTCGCCTTTGCATCCTGGCTTGGCAAACGTGCAACCAATTAAGCCAGGATACGACAACCAGACTAGATAAAGCCGCGCTTTCTCAGTTATCCTGGATTTCTTTATTCTACTTTTGTGCAATACTCCTCTGGGGCCCTTTTCAGAAAGCAGGATAAGTCAAAACTCTGAGTAAGTCAACTCTGAAATGAGGGAAACTCTAGGTTTTCGGTTTCAGAAAGGGGGCTAAATTAAACCAGAGAAAACAGGCAAAATTAAGCCTGTTTCTGAAAGAGAGGTAACTTATATTCAGAGTCAGTTACTATGGTTGGTTAGTGAGTTACTAACTCTATGAACCTAACCTGGTTGGGAGCAGGTTTTCTGCGGTAAGTTTATTTCGGTCTCCTCCCCTTTTTAAGAGGAAGCAACGCTTAAATACCTCATTCATTGCACATGTTTCAGTTACGCTGAGAGCCTTTTTCTTTGTGACTGTTATAAATAGACAAACACATCATTGAACAGTGGTTTTTAAAAAGGAGGAAAAATAAGTGACAGTATGAATTTTTTTGAATATTTTCGTATTTCACTTTTACTTTAATTTGTCTGCTACTTTTTGCCAGCCCACTTTCCTGGCATTTGCAGACTTTGAGGCGAATATTTTAAATATTTCATTTAAATATAATCAGGGTGTGATACTTCTCCTTTAACCTAACACAGCCAGAGGCTAGTCCTGTTCTAAACATACCTTTTTTTATTGGGGTTGATTTTACTAAACACTTAACTGAGTTCAATATATTTACTTGTTTGAGCTGGAAAATGGCCGACAAAGCCAAACCAATTAGTGGGAAAGCAAGAATTGGGAGGGGGGAGGGTAAAATACTTGGAATAGCCAATCAGGGCTCACAGGAAGTGGCCGCGCCCCTCCTCTCAAACCCTATAAAAGCTTCCAGTCTAGTTTAAACCATTCACTAATCCTCTGACGAAGCCTATATGAGATTAAATGTTTGGAGCTCTGTCCTAATTAGAATGTATTGTTTTCTAGTGATGGGTAGATGAGGCCTCGTGAAGCGTTTCGACACATTAGCAAACTGTGTTGATACTGTGTCGGTACTGTGTCACTGTGCTGCTCCATACTGACACCTGCTGGATCTTTAAAATCATTACCGGCAACCCAATCACAGACTCAACTGATTGAATGACCTAGTATAGGTTATACAATAATATAATTTAACTTATTGTGTTTTATATTATAATATTTCATATCCTAATTAAAGGTTGAATATCTTTGATATTGTAGTGAAAGTTGGGGTGTTATCAGAGAGTGAAGGTGTATTATAATATCTTAAAGGTAATAATATGTCAAAATCAAAATGAAAGTGTTGTGAATGTGAGGATGCTTATGTACTTGTCCTTAAGGCAGGGAGGGGATTTGTTTTTTATAGGTTTTTATTTAGGAAAAGAAGTTGTTCCAAGGTTTTGGGCTTCAGGCGGTTTCTTTTTTTGGATGCTAGTTCGCCAGCTTTGGAGAACACACGCTCGCATGGCACGGATGAGGCCGGTGTACATAAAAACATGCAGGACAGGTGGAAGAGGTTTGGATAGGTTTGCCGTTGGTTCTCCCAATATTTCAACGGATCCTGTGTTCTTGGAATGTTGCCCTCAGCCAGGTACCGCTGCACCTCGATTATCGCATCTGCTGTGATGTTACTGGTCTGCAAGCCAACCTCGTTGTCCAAGTACTGCCACAACAAGTTCTCTAAAAAACAACTAATTTGCATTTTAGTACATGATTGGCAAACAAATAACTGCACAAATAATCAGATAAAGCTGAATAACGTGCCTGAAGTTGTAGCAGGCTGCTCTTGGGAAGAAGGTCCAGGCTGAGTGGATGTGCGCCCAATGGCAGCTGCACATTCAGCTTTGAGTCTACTGACTGCCTCGCTGCATCTCGTGGGGCTACGGAACCCGAGTGATTTAAATCTAGGGTCTAGGAGTGTAGATAGGGTCAAGACACTCAATGACTCCTGATTGGAAGCAGTGTCTGTGACTCGACGCTTAAGGTGTTCGTGTAGGTGTGTTGCTGCCTGTGTGTGGAGGTGTGAAGCGTTACGCTCAAGTGCATGATATAGCATTTTCATCATCGGGATGACCTTTGACCCTGAAACTCTTTTCTCATCAGACAGCTCCACTGTGGCCTGATGAAATGGAGCAAGCACAACCAGTGCTTCTCCGATTATACTGTACTCATCTGCTGTGAGTGGAGTTATATCTGTGTTTAGAGAGCCAAGGGAGACCCACACTGGTTCCTTCTCATCATGTAGCCGTTTGAGCATTTCATAGGTGCTGTTCCAGCGTGTTGGCACCTCATTGATGAGTTTTAGGGCTGGCCGTCCCATCTGTTGCTGCACTTGAGCAAGCTTCTCTTTGGCTGTGGTGCTTGATCTGAAGTATGTAACTATTTGCCTAGATTTGTTTCTGATGGATGTAAGTGCAGGGACTTGATCAACTGATTTTCTGACTATTAAATTTAGACTATGTGCAATGCAAACTAAATGCCGAATTTGGAGTTGTCTTGTGGATGCAATCATGTTGGCTGCTGCGTCGGTCACAAGACACTTTACTTTGTTGGTTATGGCCCAATCCTCCATCATGCCCCTTGTGACTCGGGCCAAGTTGTCAGCAGTGTGACTTTGTGGAAAGTATTGCACACCTAACACAGATGTACACAACTGCATATTCTCATTGATGTAGTGACAGGTCAGAGCCAAGTAAGCCTCCATGTTCACAGATGTCCACATGTCAGCTGTTATACTTACTGCCACAGCTTGCTGTACTTCCATTTTCACTCGGGCTCGTTCCTCCACATATATCTTTGCCACCATTTCTTTCACAGTCTGAAAATGAAACCAAGTTAAACCAAAAGTTAATCAATATTCAAATTAAATATTAAATTAATTGGATATATCAACTACTTCTCTAGACATTCTCTGTACAAACCTTTCTGGTTGGCAAAACATAAGATGGCTCAAGGACCTGCAGCAGTTCCCTGAACCCCTCGTTTTCCACAACACTGAGAGGTTGGCAGTCCTTTAGAATAAAATTTAGGATAGCCTGGTCCACCACCTGCTTCCTGGAAGCTTGATGGTCAAAAATGTAGTAACAAAAAAATTATATGAATTAATTATCAATAGAAACGACCATGAGGACGTTTCAAAATATCTCTATGTGCCTACCTGTGTCGGTTGGTGTAGTCCTTTGGCTATTTGTGGCCTCATTCTCATGCTTGGCTCTTTAATGCCTTAGCATTGATGATGTACTCTTATTTATGTAAGACAGTTCAGTCATACAAATGCGACATTTCACCTGCAGAAAGTAAAATTATTTAAACTGAGTCACTTTGAATTGGATTTGAGTTCTGATAGATCAAGTGGGAACTGGGAAGAACCATATGAAATTACAAGGAAATAAAAACAAATACCTTATTTGCAGATATTGACCCTTTGCACGTGTCGTCACGCTCGTCTGAGGAACGCCCACTCTGCCATGACGGACGGCAATAGTATTCCATGTGCGCGGTAAAGGTATAGAAAGTCTCTCTTGTTAAGCCAAGTTTAATTGATTTTACCTTTTAAAATGGTGATATCATGTTGTGCGGTTGGCTGCACTCACAGGCAAGGCTGTAAACATAAATTAGCTTTTTATCGTATAGCTTTTTATCGTTTATCTACCTGCTGATGAAGACAGAAGACGGCGAGGGGTAGCAGCAATAAATCGCAAGAATTGGAAACCCTCAAAGTACGCACAGATTTGCAGTGAGCATTCTTTACAAGGTAAGTCATACATAGTTTGACATAACGCAAGTTTACATAACACAAATTTGTTTTGTTGTGTTTGTATGCGTGTCACGTCTTTAGCGATCTATTTACAGGGTGCCAACTCGGGTAGAAAAATAATTTTTGAATAAAATTGTATATTAGTGCAAGTATCCCACACCTGCCTCACAGGTTATATGAATTTAGGAGAGTAGGCCTACTACTAGTATTACTAAGAATCTGATTGTCTGACTGGTTGGTTTGTTTTAGATATCATTTATAAAGGCATTCATTTATTTTTCCAGGAGAGAAGAGTGATGACCCCTTATCACCTGATTATGTGCCTGGTGATTGGATACCTCCCGTCTGACAGGAGTCACAATTAAAAACTGAGCCCTGAAAAGTTTGCTTGGTTACAACAATACTTTGCTTTCAAACGTTTTCATTTTGATTATTTATGAATGTAATTATATCCTGTATGTTTTATGAAGATAACTTTATTTTTTGGTAATGTGATTGATTGAATAAGCACATGAGCAAAAAAGTCGACTTGTATTGTACATCAACAGTTTATTATTAAATAAAATAAAATATTCATGCCTGGGAGTTAAACTGGGAGTTGGTACATATCGTGGGGGGTGAATTCGGGTAAAGTTGGCGATTTGATTAAATCGGTGAATATGGACGGAGGGAGAAGGTACGGGTCAGTTCCAGTTTAAGCTATCGATCTTGACTTTTCCCAAATATCGCGCTTTGTGAACGCCTAAGAGATTATTTACTTCCACTGACAACAGAACTGAACATGCCCATGAAGAAGTCATGATTGCTGACAAAAATAATTGCGATCGCTGTAAATTTAGAGAGACTACATTTGCAGTTTCATAAGTTTTGTGCTCCCTGCAATGCTTCGTTCACTCACTCTTGCCGCCCAGCATGGCACACCCACGTGATCATGTGACGTAGGTGCAAAGGGTCAATATGATCAAAATGGTCCCACACGGCGGAAACTTTTCTCTTTCTTTCGGGCTCCATTGTAGCTTGTAGATAAATTTGTTTTTGTTTGCAATGATGCGTGATTTGGCAGAGACCCATCCCGTTGACAGATGTGCTTCCTTTTAAACACAGTTTGGCGCGCCCGGCGAGCCACATCTCAGGCGATACTGCAACTGTATCGGTCACGTGACTTTCTTAAAGCGATACGCGCACCGACACGGGGCTTCGCTCTATGAGCTCGAAACATGCGCTGACGCATCGGTGTTGCCCGACCCATCACTACTGGGGAGTAGTTTAGAGCTGCCCTGGGGTATACATCACCCGTAGTATAACCTACTGTCTATATACACTAGCTAGACCTGGACAGACCATGGCTGTATTTTGTTTAGGACACCTTATTCGTGTGTCAGTTGCTTTGTGTTTAGTTTAGGAAACTTTCTGTTGATTTCTTTTCTTTGGTCCTGTCCAGTCCTCCCCTTGTCCCTGATTATTATTTCTTCAGCATTATCACTATTACCACTTTATCCTACAGTGGTGGCGAAATAAAGCCTAATTTTATTTCATTTGGAACCCTTTGTTTGTGCCCATTATTCAAACTCCGTACATCTGCGGAATCATCCACTGGCCTTGAGAGTCTCTGAGCAGTGGCAGGGGTCAGGTTTCCTCTGTTAAAAGCCTAGGCTTATAAAAACACGGAGAGACTGTTTGCCAATCAGAATGCAGAACACAATGCACGAGTCATATCCGTGAAGTAGTGAAAAAAAGTGAACCGTGATATCGCGAGGGTTCACTGTACTGAACCGTGGTATCGCGAGGGTTCACTGTACTGCAATAAAACACATCTTTATGAAACCTCTGACAGCAGTTTGACAAGCAGTCTTCATCAGCATTTCAATATAACACTTGGCCAGAGTAATAATCATACCACTTCAATCAATATAAAAAGACATATACAAACAACGTATGTTGGAGATTTAAATGAAATGAGAAATTACAATTCACTATATATATGTAAAATTGTATGCAGTATAATTAAAATGATGCGATGTATTTAAAAAGATCATAGACATGCTGTAAAACACATTAATTCCTCACAGGATTGACGGTGGAAATACAGGTGTATCACTAGGATTAATTTTAGCCTGGCTCTCAGCCTGGTCCGGAGCAGGCTAGCTGCAGAGAATAAATCCCCATGGTAACTTGACCAGGCTAAGTTTTATCTGCTTTCATGCAACCGACCTGAAGCAAAATTCAGCCAGCACAACAAACATATCCTGGCTTAATCCCTTATCTTGGTTTTGTGCATATTGACCCCTCTGGTCAAAAGTGACCACCTCATTATAGCTGATTATAATTCCATAATAATGCATATATTATAAACTAATGTTGTGTTAGATGTTTTAAGCAACTTAAGTTATTGTTAATATTACAAGTTTTAAACTTCTGTTTGCCCTTTATGGTCTCTAGGCCTCATTGACCTAAGCAAATGCAACTCGTTTTTGAGTGAAAACAGCAAAATTATGGTTTATTTTGAATATAACAAGTGTCCAGATGACAAATATTGTTCTATTTATGATAGACTACTTTGTATAAAGATCTTACAAGGACATGATTATCATTTCAATGGACTCTAAACAGTTCCAAGCAGAATTTGATGTCATCAACCCGGGAGATGGCCTATCTAATGGGTGTCCAATCCTGGTCCTTAAGGGCCGGTGTCCTGAAGGTTTTAGATATTTCCTTGCTCCAGCACACCTGATTCAAATGAAAGGTCATTATCCAGGCTTCCACATAGCTTGATAACAACCAATTCATTAGAATCAGGTGTGCTGGAGCCAAAAATATTAATCTTGTTTTGAGACACTGAGGCTGTTAGCAAAGCCGAGCCGGTGACTTTAGTGGACACACAAGCGTCACGGCAATAACTGTACGATAGAATGAGTCCAGCAGATGGATGTATAGGTTAGTATAGCAGACAGGAGACTAGGAGACTGTGGGGATCAGTTCCAAGCAGGATTTGATGTCATTAACCCGGGAGATGGCCTATCTCATGGGTGTCCAATCCTGGTTCTCAAGGGCCACTGTCCTGAAGGTTTTGGATGTTTCCCTGCTCCAGCACACCTGATTCAAATGAAAGGTCATTATCTAGGCTTCCACATAGCTTGATAACCACCCATTCATTAGAATCAGGTGCTGGAGCAGGGAAACATCCAAAACCTTCAGGACAGTGGCCCTCAAGGACCAGGTTTGGACACCCATGGCCTATCTGGTTGGCCCTGGGGTCATCCGGATGACATTTTCTGTCGACAGTCGACCTCTCCTCACAGGTGGTGATGAACCCCAGGACAAACTCCCATTTTGAAACTCCCCACTGACACTCATCAGTGCCAGGGTCAAAGATGTGATCAATAGCCTCACATACAAAATACAATTTGGTCATCGTGCTGCCATAGCATGAATTATGAGCAAATCCAACAGGTTCCCGTGGGTGAAAGATTGTATTTGGGCATGGTTCCCATGGGTGAAAGATTATATCTGGGTGTGGTTCCCATGGGTGAAAGATTCTATTTGGGAAAGGGTCTCGTGGGGGTAGCAATGGAAGCTAAGAAGGGGAGTAATGTGTGTGTATGTAGTATGTTTGTGCATGTTGGGGGCTGGGAGTGTAAGTGTGTCCATCTGTTGAATGGGTGTGTGCCTGAACAAAATATTATAAAACATTTGAGTCTTAACCATTCATTTGAATGACCGGTCATTTTCAAGTTAAATAAAACACCCAGATTTTTATGAAATTCGTAAAAGAAATTTGGGCTGTTTAGATACCCTGTGTGAACAAAGTCATGGAATCTCATGGCAATCAGAATGAATTCACAATTTTTTTTGGGAGAGAAAACATGTAAATCGGTCACTTTTGACCGGAACACAACAGGAGGGATAAGACAAGTATGAGCTGGTAGCGGGTGGCGATGACTCAAAAAGGGCGTCAGGAATACGAGAACAAAGGTAAAACGTGCGTGAAAGTAAAACTAACGCGAAAGGTTTCTGAACGTGGCCGGGGCTCTCGATGATGGTTTTAATGACACAAGGGCGGTGTGAGTAATACAATAAAATCGTTCCCCTCCGATTTTCCACGGGGCAAAACGTTTTCGCAGCGTGGCAGTGGGTGTTCCAGATAATATTACTACTGACTAAAAGTTATGAAGAGAGATGTCGATTCGATTCAACCGTTTACTGAAGTAAACATATATACAATATTTACAGCTCCAGGTCGGCTTGACGTTACTGCACGTTGCAAACTTTTTGAACACAGGAGGTATGGCCGTTGGCCAACATTTAACAAACCCTGCGTGAGTCATGTGACACGCACAATACCTCATGGGTAATGAAGTCCAAATTCAAGTCCATTTCCTGTGAAAATCCCAAATCAAATAGCATACTAATTTACGACTTTTGCCTTATTTATTATTCCCAAATCTTCTGCTCTAAATACATTGGCTAAGGAATAATTCTCAACAGGGGAGGAAAAACATTGACATGTTGCCCAGCCTCAGCCGAAACCTTTTGGTTTCCACCCGCTTTGCCATCACAGCGCTACTCGGATGAGGACATAACTGAACGGAACGGAAAGTTCATTTTGCTTTTGTCAAATTGCAATTGTGCCGACTGAGTGAGTTGCGACTCGTTGGAGTTGGGATGTCGTTTTCGGAAAAGCCAAGTTAGCGTCCCTGGTGCCGCTTGTTTGAACTCTAAACCTCCTGGGTTTCCCACTCATTGCAAGCAGTTGGTTTCTGTAGTGTAGTGGTTATCACGTTCGCCTCACACGCGAAAGGTCCCCGGTTCTTTCCAGAATGTTTTTCTGTATTGAATCTGGCATGACCAGCTCAAAAGTTGACTTGATGTCAGTCACACGAGTCACTGCCATTCTTGTGGGCCCTGGCATTTTCTGGATTATATTTTCTGCAGACAGTTTTGCCTGATGTGTATTTGGGGATGGTTGGGGGACCACTGTATTTCACAATTTTTGGACATGAATGTCTTGCTTGGAAGAAAAGGGATAGCAATTCTCTCATCTGGTTCAAAATCAGAATCATTAGAATCAGAATTAGCTCAAGATGGTCTTCATCTTAAGACACATTGTAATGGCAGTTTTTCTTAATGGAAGTTTTGTAAGGATACAAAGTTAGGTAGTTCATTAGATACAAATGTATTGAACCTTTCACAAGAACAGAGTATTGCAATAAGAACACATGGAACATGAAACAGACAGGACAGACATGACACACACAACAGAGCTCTGTGACCATTGTCTCTTGGAGAGTGAGGAATCTCCAGAGAGCAAGGCCCCGAGCCTACCCTCGGCACCTGTATATATAATACCCCAACAGTTGTGAACCCAGACGTTCTTTGTCTCCAATCCACTATGGGTCTGAGGAGCAAACCTTTGCCAGTTGGTTATCACCTCCAAAGGAATGTTGTCTCCAAGACCTTCTGTCATCATTTGCATTGATAGAATAAGCAGTCATCGTCCAGTCTGGGGGAGGTGTTAACCTCTGACCAGAATGTAACTTGCCATATGTCCATACAGTTTCAAACATCAACACAATTTATAGAACATCAAAATCTGTCACCACACACATCTTCCTCGACTTCACTGTAATGATCAATAATGACTCCCAGAGCCTCCTGGACTGTCATAATTTTGCTTCTGCTGGTCATTTTGTAAAGGTTTGCCTGACAGAGTGTAATGTTGGTAGGACTTCCATGCAAATAATCTTTTATTTGTTTTGCCTCTCCCCTGTTGAGTGTGCACTGAATGTTTTCCTGTGAGAACATAAATGGTTCTAGTCAAATATCATAACACTTGCACCTGTGTGAGTGTGCTCTGTGTGTGCTCTGTGTGTGTGTATGCGTGTGTGTGTGTGTGTGTGTGTGTGTGTGTGTAGGTGTGTGTGTGTGCGTGTGTGTGTTTGTGTGTGGGTGGTGTTGTATAACATTTGGTAAGGTGAATGTGTCCCAATTATTTAATAATAATATCCTTTGAAAGTGGTAAAAGTCCATTTGTTCTACTTTTTTAGAGTAAAATGCACGAAGTCCAACTTAATGCCTTTGGACCCCAAGAGTTTTCCAAGTCTTCAAGCTGGTGTAGATTCTAAATTTCCAAGCTTGTGCAGATTCTAAGTCAAAAAACCAACAGAGTTTCTTCCAAGTTTGATGCGAAGTGTTTTATTTGGAGTCCGCGATGTCAAGACAAAGTCCAAAAAAACAGTGAGTGTGGTCCCGGGATTAGACTGATGTTTTCTGGCCATGCAGCATCTTATATAGAGGGGGATTCTCTGTTTATTAAAGGTTCACCTTGGTCCTGACCTGTAATGTAAAGTGCTACCAGACACATAGTGTTGTTTACTGCTTGCTTTCTACTTAAACTTAAACTGTGGCAGTGTGCTCAAGTGGAGATGTCTTTAATCCTGCAGAAATTAGTGTTTACGCTACTACTAGTGCATCAGCATATGAACACCTGTTGAAAGCTTGATCTGTCACATACCTAAACCTTAAATTCTAGTAATTCATTGAATTTGAATGTTTCCAGGTGCATA